>KZ869465.1:59033-73171 GCA_003456935.1 Machilis hrabei | reverse complement strand
GTCTAATTGAAGAACTGACCCCTGAAGAAATATCATTTATATATAACAGAACCAACAACGGACCCAACACACTCCTTGAGGTACTCCGGAGATAACGGAAGTTGAATCAGATTTACAGTTTTCCAATATGACTCTGAGTTCTGACAAAAATGATGAAACCCATTTCAGAACTTAAGAATCTATATTATAAGCTCGAGTTTGTGTACAAGCCTAGCCTGAGGCACTGAGGCTTTACTGAAATCTAAAAATATAAGGTCCACCTGTTTACGTTTATCTAAACTATAGCTAAGTCCTGTACAAGTAAGAGTAATTGCGTTTCACATGATAGACCTTTACGAAATCCGTGTTGATGTTCAGAAAGTAAATTGTTACAAGCAAGATGTAGCATTACGAAATTGCAAACAATGTGTTCTAAAATCTTACTAAAGATAGAAGTTAGTGATACCAGTCTGTAATTTGCTGGATCATGTTTGTTTCCACATTTTTGAATCGGCATTCTATTAGCAACATGCCAACCATTCGGAACACTTCCAAGATCTAAGCTCTTTTGGTAGAATGTAGTAAGAAAGGGACCGATGTTCTTTGCTAGATGAAAAAATATGTGATGGTATGGCAACTGGTCCCAGGGCCTTGTTTGATTTAACTGACTATAACATGGACAGTGTACACGACTCCCTCGTTTAGCAATAATTATTGGAGACATTACTGGTGCATTTTGTACAGGGAATTCTGGCATATTAGACAAATTTTCGTTCGTAAATACTGAGCTGTACTGAAGTTTCTTTTGGTTCCATTAATACCCGGCCCCGGTAGCCTAGTGGTTAGCCACTTGGCCTTGCACGCTGAAGGTCCCAGGTTCGATTCCTGGCCAGGGCTGGGTTAGACTCACTGTTTCAATAAAAAGTGTTCATCATCACCTTCATATAGAATTAAGTTCACCTTCATTAATCACAATAAACATTGTTTCATCGTCCCTAATGACCCATTGTGTGTCGACGGGACATAAAACACCAAAAATCATCATCGTCCATTACTAGATCTCCATTTGCATTCTTAAGTGGAGAAATTGACTTGTCTCCATGATTTGTTGATTTACGAATTGCCAAAATTTCTTAGGATTTTCAGAAAGATAAGTTCCTAACATATCCCTTACAAACTTCTCACGTCCTTCTTTAAGCAATTTTTTACTACAATTTCATGCCTGTTTGAATAGATTTTGAGTTGCATTACTAAAATACAAGCCTTAACGAGTATGATGGCAATAGTGCACTTATACAAACAAGATTCATCACAATCATATTGTGGTTAAAACTAAACGAAAATAAAAAAAATCACACAATATTTACGAATGGCATAAGTCCTTAAGACTAAATGAAATCACAAATCATCATAGATAATGATACAATCAGTAACAAGTCTTGAAACTTCTTCATTTTCATCACTTTAAAAGTATTGTTGTAATACAAGCCTTAACTAACATTCTTTTTAGGCCCGATCAGCATTTGTTTGTTTAAAGCTTTGATCTCATCTTCAATTACTGCAACCTCCTTTTGAACTTCCTCCAGAATCTTTGCCTTCTTTGCTTGTAGCTCTTTTACTACAAGTGCTCCATGCCTTTTTTTTGTGTGAGCTTCACATTTCTCGTCGACCTCCAGTTTTCGTCGTCATTCCGGTGACTCGGAAAACCTGAGCATTTCGTGCTGCATGTTTAATGTCCTTTGTAATCTCCACTTTATCGATGCCTCCCATAGCTGTCACTCCATCATAAACCAAGCGTCTGGCAACTAAACTTTCTTCTTTCATATTTTGAAAAAGTGCTTCTTTGTTGACTGATAACCCCCATTCAACAGTGGCATTCCCATGAGAAAGTACGGTGACAATTTGCATAACTTTGAGCATGTGAGGATGTTCGACAAAATGTCTTCTCCTAAATCATTCTATTCGTTCTTCGCTTCTCGAGTATGCCTTAACAGCTGTCACAGTGGATGGAAGCGCCACCACACTTTTGAATTCAAAAAGTACCTTGTCCGTAAACGTGCCGTTCAGCCAATTTGAATCGGTCAGCATAGCATGCAGGCTCACCAGATGAGCAGCAGCTGTTTTTTCATTTCAATCCATGACACCTGGGTCAAGGCAGGAGATGGCCTTGGTATGGCAACTTTTCTAGCAATTTTACAACTATTTTTTTGGGGACTTTCTGCAAACATTGCTGCCTAAATTGTTATGCTCTTTTTCCCTTGCTTCCTAGCATGCATGGAGTAAAAAAAAAAGCGAAATGCAATAAATAAATAAAATAAAAAAAAAAAACACTATAGTGTGCTGCGATCCCATTGTTCTCGGCAGACCTATAGTCGGAGCAGCCTACATGTTGCTGGCCAGAAACCCGTCGGCATAAAGTTACGTTGCTGGGACTACAGAATCGCCACTCTGTATTTTACCTTCCGACATTAAATACAACATGAAAAAAGGAAGAATTTAATAAAATTCCAGGGTTGTTTTCAGATTTCCCTGATATTTCCAGATTTTTTCCAGGTGACCTAAATTCCCTGACATATCCACGTTTTCCAGGTCGGTAGACACCCTGGACTTACCTTTTCATTGGTTGCACATTACAACAAGGTGTTTTTTTAAATTCTCTGTCCTCAAACGCTGCCTCCTATCAGTCAGAATAAAGGAAATCAGATGCAAGACTAACGTGTACTTTTGGTCCCTTTTTCCTAGAATGATTCGAGATTGGAATCGCGTAAACATGGATTCGTAACCTATGGTACTGTTGTACCACCTGCCAAATGACATTATGGTGATTGTGGGGTAAGATGTAGATGTAGAATGTGAAGATTCAGCTTGGGTCCAGGGTGGTGTAAGGTAATGATTCTGTTCTCTGAGAAGCACATTGTTGACAAGATTGACATAAAGAAGCTCATTTACAGATGGTCTATACTGAAATGGCATCATGTGCAGATCCGTCTTTTCCAAGCTTTAAAACACGATACAGTCATACAGGTGTAGAAACCGATGATAATGTGATACCAACAACTTGAGAAATAGTTTACCTCAGGTCAATGTAATAACTTGGTTTAAACGTGTTACATTAATATCCTTTTGATTTCACAGAAATGGGTCTGAGGGTACCTGTGCTTTCCTATTTTTGCATTAAACAGTTCAATTGTGTCTGGTAGATATTTTTATTTTAGGAGTTATATATTCTTTCAATTTGATTTTTTTTTTAAATTCTGACATAGTTCTAAATAGTTCACTTTTCGTCTGCAGGAACAATTTAAAATTACAAGTATAAGCAAATAATACATTTACCAGGTATGTTTAGTAAAAGTGATATAATCATGACCCTCTTTCAAAGGATTTAAGATTATGTTTTTCCATTTCAGATATTATTATAATTTTCAGAACACTACTGAGAAGACATTTATTGGATTTCAATATTACACAGCATTAAGAAACATTAAGTGCTTTTATAAGTAAGTGACGCTCATTTTTGTTCATATAAAAGCTAAAACCCAAGAGCTTTAGGGGACTTTGCCCTCAAACCTCCACCGGGGCTCTTCCCCAGATCCCGTTCGTGCAGTCTACATTTCTTTTCTACTCATCCCTTTCATTTTGTTTTGGACCAGGCCTGCATCCATTTGTACTCAGTAACTGTTGTGGTATATAGTGTGAGGTAATCATTTGTAACTCAAAATTACATCATATGTTTATGTCCATTGTTCGCCATGATTTTTGCAAAGTTACTAGTCAGATTTAATTTTGTAAAGCTTTTAACCAGACAGTTTGACTTCAAAACTCTTAAATTAGTACGTTCCTAACAAACACTTGTCAAAGTACTGAAGTGATTCCAACTTTTGTAAAATTAAGTAACATACTTAAACTCAGGGGTGCAGAAGAATCCTCCCGTCAGCATCTTTTTACTGAAGGTAAGAATGTCTGGAGGTGACTTCAAGTTAAGGTGTTCAATACACCACATTTTCCCTGTTGGTCCACATCCAGTTTGAACCTCATCTATCAAAAGCGCAGCACCATTCTACAAACAGACAAAGATGTACAGTAATGAAAGACACTATGCAGAAACTTATGCACAAATGCCAAAGTAAACACTTTTAGTACAATAATTGTTAGTTCACTTTGTCTTCGAAACACTAAACTCCAACAGCCATTCAAATCTGCAGTAGCCGAACATTCATTATCATGTGTAACACAATGCTATGTGAATTCAAACTTCACCCTTTAATTTATTTATAGGACATATATTAATATTGGATTATCAGTTCTTTTAACAATTCCAATGCATCTTTTTGTTAAGCGGCTGAATTGCCCAAAGCATACAAACGGACAAAGGATAAGCAAGTCTGAAAGTTGAGTTTGCATAGAAACAGTGTTGGTAAGAAAGGTCACATCCGTCCCAGGTTGAGAGTCACAAAGTGACTTTAACATGCAGAGATGCAGATGTTACCTGTATGACTAAATATGCATCAGAAAATCTCGGCATACATTTTCTAAAATCCTATAAATTGGGGTGATAACTTGCCAATGGGCCAGTACGATCACATTTTGAGTGCAAAGTGGGCTGACATAAGGTGAATGAATATACAAGAATCCAGTCACTGTAAGGAAGGTATACTATTACATCATTTGTGTGTGCTGTAGCTATTTCTTGAAGTGAATTTTAGTTATAGTTTAGGAAGTTCATTTATAATGATGATGATCATGATATGGTTTTACGTCCCGTCGACCCACAATGAAAGGGTCATTAGGGACGATGAAACAATGTTTATTGTGATTAATGAAGAAAATGAACTTAATTCTATGAACAACACACGCACACATAAGACAGCCCAAACATCCATGCCTTATGCGGGATTCGAACCCACGACCTCTCGTTCCAGGGTGCACTGTGCTAACCACTATCCCAAGTAGGTCGGCTTCATTTAAAAGAAAATGAAAGCAGTAATTAGAATTTAAGGTTTAGTTGTGAACAACGAATTTAATATTAAATTAAGAGAGAGTAAAGTGTTAATACCAATTTGTTTAACAGTGATACTTGGAACAGTTCAAATGTTATATATAATTTGTATATAAATGGAAGGCACATATCATATTTAAAGTATTGTAGCATCGCTTAATCAATGTGACCTCTCTTACAATTAAAGTGATGTTTGTATTTTCTAAAATAATGATGTTATTAATGGGGCTAAAAAACAGTACCAATTTAAACAACACTCAAAAAGAGTTCTCTCTCTAATTTCAATCGATGGGTTCGAACACATTTTGTATTCTCACTAAACTGAAACCACGTGCATTCGTATATTCATGAGCTTCAGTTAAGAAAAAGTCCATAACTATGTTAATATAGTTAAAATGGGTTGCAAAAAGCACTGTTAGAAAATATTAGAGCTGTTCAGGCAATGGCAACAATCTGTGTAATAGGTTTGACATATGATTCCTCTAAGTGTAATTCCACAAATTGTATTGTAATCACATAAGGTATCAGAACCACTATTCCTGACATGATACATTTAGAAAAAACTGAAATAATTGCAAAAATTATGAATTCCCATCAATGATACATTCAAGGATCTGTGGAGATTTATAAAAACCCTCAAAATTTTAAAAGTCAAGATGAAAACCCAGAAAACATCAGACATGTAAGTTAAGATAAGGGTTCCACTTGCAGTAAAATACTGTGAAAACACTCAAAACATTGATAGGTACAGTTATCAATAGGCCCTACAGTGACTGAAAAATAAAAAAAGTTGTGGGCCTTTTTTTGTGTGACAATCTTTATGACAGCCATTGTAATACAGCTGAAAAAATGAACAACATGAACGATCCTCTCTTCGCAGTACGTATTTGAGTGAACATGTCACAACTTATATTTGGGATCTCCCTCTAGATTTCTTGTGTATCCGTTCGTTTTCTTTTCACTACAGTATTAGTCAACGTTCTTTGAACTTAATAAAAACAAGGTTAGTCTCATCTCATGTCAATGAAAACCCAGTGGTGTGGTGTAAATTGGGGTGTTGGGCTACTGTACTAGATATATGTGACTGCCAAAGGCAGAGAGAGTCCAGCTAGAGTTGGAAATGGCGAGATATCTACCTACTAATTAGGTAACTGTATTTGTAGATGTTTAATAATAAAATGCGATCACTTCAGGAATCGAGCATTTGTTCATTCAAGCTCGACAATTCCTGCGCGTTTTGGTAGGCCTGGTAACCCTGTGAAGCTCGCACCCCCGTTACCTAGGACTTAAAGAGTAATTTCAACACATTCTGTCTAAGAAGTTTAGCAGATTATGAAATCCAATAAAGTTAATTACTTGGAAATAATAAGTCTTGTGATTTTTAAACATTTCAATTGCTTGGATTCCCATTCAGAAAGTTTGGTTTGCCATGGAAGACACCTCAATGGACAATATAACGTCATATCAAAGTGACACAGATTCAAGGATAATTTCACTTTTCCAAACAAGTAAAAGGTATTACAGTGCTTTGGTTAAGCAATATACCTTGTAATACAATATTTACTGGTTTAGAATGCTTAAAATTTATCATTAAGAGATTTAGAAGGATTCAAGCAAAGGAATAGTTACTCAAGTCACAAACATTTTTTTTTTAAAAGCGAAAGTGGTGTGAAGAGGAGACGCCATTTATATTTAATTTGTTTTCCGTATTCGTTTTGCATGTCGTTCGTATCGCCCGGGGCAAGGAGAGGAGAGCAGCGCATGATATCAAGGACGGCTATTTATTATTCAAAAATATAGGACGAAGTTAGCAGCAATGTTCATCGAAAAGTAGAAACAGCAATCGAACATTAATTATGGAACAAGGAAGGAAGAAAAACAACGTAAATCATAAATTTCAACTACAAACTAATTTTTTCGCGGAACGAAATGGCAGGAGTGATCAGTTTGCCGCCAGATCGGCCGAAGTGAAAGACGTGCGATTAAAAACTCTGTCGTATTTTAACGAAGCAACAACGGAGACGATTGCGACAATAAGACTGTGTTGGAAAGATAAGACGAGACGTCAAAATTAACAAGGCGGATAGTCGCACCATTTTAGTTCCAGATAAGCCTAATTCAACTGGCTTTCGTTACCGACCATATTTGAAATGCATAATTAAAAGTTTGTGAAATAAATTATTCGAATAGCTTTAGAATACTACAGAACTCCTGCTGCAAAACCGGTAAGCTCCAAAAATTTAACGTTATTTACCCGAGCTCGAGAGGATGTTCAAAAGACAAAATTTTTCGAAACGACTGAACTTGTTCGATTTGAAATAGTGAAGTGTTATAGTTTAATCAGGCCTGAATTAATCTGAATACTAATTTCCTATGCTATTAATTCCGTCGGACTTTAAATAAAATGACTGTTTTTTTAAGGGGATGTGATTGATGTTGGGGTGGAATATGTACTTTATGGGGGCTGGGTATGTAATTTTGTATAGTAGTTACACCTATCTTAATAAATATTCGTCCTAACTGAATTCCCCGTGCTTTGGTGTCTGCTTTATCGAAATTGAGAAATATGTCTGGTCACCACTGAACCTAGCCGCACGGTATGTACATGAAAAAAGGGTTTTGTTATAGGGTTGCTTGCCGTGACGGCTAAACAGAACGGACGTAGGACTCGGTCGAGAAGGCAGATATAATTGTGTCCGGTGAATGAAACTACGGTCAGAAACGGTTATTGGAAAAGAAATGATGGACTCCTCAAAGATAGCCTTGTCAGGGGAGGAAACGGATGTAGAAAACGAAGAAGCCTAGATAACTTACCTTCAGAAGGAGTATCAGGGGAGGAATTAAACTTAAGTGGAAATGTACAATCAGATGATGATGATGTGGTGTTCAATGCCTCTGATGATCAGTCAACAGAAAGTGAGACCACAGAAGTTACGGTAGGCCTAAGGCTAAACATGTTATAATTGAAGAAATAAAGCTTGAAGTGACTATTGAAGTTAGGCCTAGATCAGAACAAAGTAATGTAGTAGGGGAAAGGAGTGATGACTCTGATATTTTGGTACAGCAGTTTGACATGATGAAACAAATGAATGACAACCTTGACAGTAAAATCACAGATTCGAAGGGTGAACTGAAACATGACATGAAAGGGATAGACAATAATGTCACAGCAATGAAAGCTGACATGAATAAGTTATAAGATGAAGTAACTGATGCGGCAACTAATTTAAGATGTGCAATAACTGGATTAGTCAGGATGCTCAACCAGTGATTCAAGTTTGTGAAATAAAAATGAAAGTTGAAATTGAATCTTTGCAATCAGAACAGATTAATTGTTAATTGTTGTATCAGCCTAATCGCACAGACAAAATTGTACTCTAGTTCCGAATCTGTGACTCTTCAGTCAACGTGTCTCCACAGACATAAAAAGTTGGTAACTAGGCGCAAGATATGATTACCAAGGTCAATCTGGCAACAGTGAGGCCGAACCAAAAATGTACAGCACGAAATTAATAATTTAACAATCTTTATTGTATACTTACTTACCCACATGAATTCACACGAATGGTACAAAGATACGTCAATTCCTACATTTATCCTACATTTATCACATGAAAGGAGTGTACGTACACAAATTTCACTATTTTACCAGATTAAGCAATCCAAATAGCCCCAGAGTACAAACTTTTAACTCATAATTTCTACAGAAAGTCCTTGTTGTAAATTTTGCTACATGGATTCACATCAGAGTAAATGTACGTAAGTTTAACTATTTTACCGTAATAAGCGACCCAGAAAACCCACGACTACAAATTTTCACATCTTAATTCTTAGGGGAAGTTATTGTTGACAATTTTGCTACATGGGTTCATGAAAGGAGTAGAGGTAAGTACATTTCACTATTTTTTCCTGACTCAGCGACCTCGAAAATCCCCGAGTACCAATTTTCAGCTCTTAAATCCTCCGGGAAGTCATTACACTAAGTGTGACAGACAGACAGATGGAAGGACAGATGGATAGACAGACGGACACTAGGGAATTAATTATATATATGGATACATCACAACATAGGAACACTGACATGTATTTGGCGACTATTTATTTTAATGTGAAATATCTTGTCCCCATTGGAGTCTGAATGCTGATTAAGTCATTTATTACTTATTACCAGAATTGTTGAGTTTGATCTTATTGAAGACATTACAATAATACTATTTGAAAAATTCATTATGTGTGAAAATAAAGTATTCCACAACGATGAAACTAACGCTAAAAAATTCAAAATGAAGGACTGATCAACAACGCATCCACCATTTCGCAGAGCCATCGAGATCATAATCTGGGACATCAGTAGCAGGTACTCCTCCATCGAACAACAGTGATATCAGTTCACTGCTTTCATGCCAGACTCAGCTATCGTAGTAGGTAAAGATTTCTTCATCATTTTTTTCATCACAAAAAGTGCCATTACATGCTAAACCATCCGTTGAAAAAGTAATTTTATACTCTTCTTCAATGGGCGAGCTTCACGACAACGTCAGCAAAACAGATTACAAAATGTGCATACATTTACCACCTGTTTGGCAGTATTTAAGTACAATTTTTCATCACGTCATTTCAAAGGGGGATGTTCAAAAACAGACCTGTGAAAAACAGTCCTCCCGAAACACCTACGTCAGAAAAACAGTCCTGTGAAATACAGTCCTGTGGAAAAACAGTCCTTTTTTGGAAAAAATCCTTTTTTGAAAAAACAGTCCTGANAATATCAGCTGCAGCTGAATAAATGACCTCAAAAGATTCATCCTATTTCCTTGTAATTTTATTCAGTTTTAAAAGTTTAATGTACAAAATCTGTCTACAATCTTACCTTTAATTGAGGAGGTGCTCGAATTGAGCCCCATTCGGCTGCAGCTGATATTCTTGGGTTTGATACTACCCTACTCTCTGCTACTTCATAAACCTGAATAATAAAGGTTTGTTTTAAATTCAATTTCCAACTTTGACCGTCCACCATTTTGAAAATGAGTGTCGTAGCGAATATTTTTTTATTTTGATTTACTTGTCTTGATTAGACCTTTCACATGATGTATCACACGATCCCCCTTTCCATTTAAATTTTTCGCGTTGGGCTGCAGCCCTGGGTCCCTGCACAAATGAGCATATTTTGATAAACATAATTTCTCAAACGTATTTTGACCCAAAAAGGCTGTAGTGGATTCTCATTTCCATTTCACCACATCCACTGTTTCTTCTGCATTTTCAATTACAAATGTGTGAAAATATGAGAAGCATGATAAATCTTGATTGGATATTTCAACTTCGTACATTGTTAATTATTCTTCCAATGCAAACTCTNCCCAAAAAGGCTGTAGTGGATTCTCATTTCCATTTCACCACATCCACTGTTTCTTCTGCATTTTCAATTACAAATGTGTGAAAATATGAGAAGCATGATAAATCTTGATTGGATATTTCAACTTCGTACATTGTTAATTATTCTTCCAATGCAAACTCTGTACTGGCCAGATGTGTAATCAATTTGTTAGGTCCTTCAAGTCTGGTCTAAACTCTGTCAGTGAAGAAAGCACCAATTATCTAGTTGCGGTAAGGTTTTTACTTCTCGCCCAAAAATAGTTTTATTTCCTGAAGCAGTTTTTAAACAAAACGCTCCTACACTTCTCCTTTGTGTATCTATCAAAACTCACTGTGATAAATGACATGAAACATGCAAGTCAAATTTTTTGAGGAAATCCCGGGACATTCGATGATTTAATTCACGTGACCTAAAACAAATACTAACTAAGACAACTTTTCTCATAACCAAGTTGTATTCTTGACTGAACGTGGCAGAAAAATATTCAGTCGAACAATGTTTTTTTTTTTTTTAGTCGTTATACGTCTAAAGAATACAGTTTTTATAGGGACTTTCGTGAACCACATAAATGGTCATCAAAAGTCACATGAGACTTACAGGCCACGTAGTGAGTACTACTGCTCAAGACGTTGCATATATGATTACCTACTTTAGGTACGTCAATACATATCATAGATAACAAACACTATGTCATTTTTATTCATTTGTATGATTATAATATTTATTTGAAGTAGAATATCATCAACTGTTGTTCATAAGTTTTGTGCTCAAAAAGCATGGCGACTGTTGGTTAGACCTTAGCTCAAAAAGCATGACAATGTTGGTTAGACCTATTATTTTTCATTACCCCTGGAGCACATGCTTTCCGTAAAAGAAAATTACTACAAATTTATGCATAATGAAGTCCTTTTAAAATATTACAGTGCAGTAGATTCAGGTTGGTATTTGAATTTTTTAGATAGTAGGCCTACTTTCCAGTGCTGCTAATGCTTTCAAAGTTGACTCTCTCATCACATCAATTATGGTGTTCATCTGTAAAACTGCAAATAATTACTCAATTTCAATGTAAATAATTTCCTAATTTTGTATCCTTGGCACAAGCTTGTAAAAATAGTTCCCACACAAAACTCGTATAACTGTATTCAGACTCTATCAAATAAGGTATAGGTTGCCATTTAAAATTGTCAAGGGCCTATCGTATACATGTCAGTCCAATTGGCATTTTGCATTAGCTCCTCCTTTCTTCTATTTACATCATTTTGAAACTAGTTTCATTATTATTTATGGTTTCGATAATTTGGAGCGACCATTATGATGAACACGCTGTACATGAATAACATTAGTACAGTCAAAACTACCTTTTTAGCTACATCCTGGAGTCCCTGGAAAAATTCAGGTGATCCATGATGATCACCACCTTCAGCTTGGATTGGTTCTGCAACAATTCCAGCAACCGGAATACCTTTATTCTTGTACTTTTCAAACAGATCTGCTACCTGAAAAGAGAAATAATCAGATCGGAAAATGGTGAATTATAAAGCTCTTTGCTGCATAACCGACACATTAAAGTGTTTAAGGATGGCAAAAACTGGGAACAAAGTGAAATTATGCTGCAAAATGTGAATAATGAATTTGCCTCAGGTTATGTCTCGGGTCATTAAGAATGGTGAACAACTGCTAACATATTAGCCATTTTGTTTAATAATGTTCCCGAGATGATAACTGTATTTGTGCATTGACAAATGTGAAACTCAGCCTTGTTGGCAGGCTTTGAACCTGTACCTCACTACATACAGTGATGCACACCTCACTAGGGTAGCTACAAAACTGTAAACACAGAATATTAAAACGGAGACTATTTCTTATATTTTAACAAAATAATCATAATTCTTACATCCCTGTTCCAGAACGTAAGTTCTCAACAAGAAAAATAAAATCACAGAAGAGGTAGCTCAAAAATAGCAAAACAGTGGTGCATTGCTGTACAGAAGAGTTTTCCTTAGAGGAAGATAACAAAACATGTCTCGGTGGAATTAAACAGAAAAACTGATTCCATAAAACTTTTCAGTATAATTCTTCCTATATATTCAAGTTTCTGTCAATATTTTAATTAAAACATGTCTTATGTTATATTTCATACAAACATTTTTTTCTAGACTTGAAAAATAGTCTTAACTGTAGAAAACAAGAAATATCAACAAAATCCCCAGACTCGTCAGAGAATCTGAGCAAAAACAGTTTCTGACAAAACTCTAACGAATCATTAAACGAATTGATCATTAGACGAAGTAAAAACTACAAAAAATCCACAATTTTACTTCCTACCACAATTTGAACACACTTGTTGGATTATAGTGGCATACAAAATTATCATTTAGAGGCATATACTCCAAAATTTACAAAAATAAAACCATAATAAATTCTTCTACGTCAATTCAACTAAGGGCCAGTTTTACAATGTCCAGTTAAACTAGAGATTTACTAACTAACAGTTAAATATAAACTGAACTTTTAAGNTCAGTTTAAAAAATTCGGTTTTTCAAGTGAATTGTAAGCGATAGTTAACTAACTAACGCTTAAGATTCAGAACCTTGAAGTTATCACCAGATTCACAAACGAATAGTTTCTTTGAAGAAACANTGTTAACTTGTAAGGACTTTGCAGTTGCTTTCACGTGTAAACTTATAGAAACAGTGAAGCCATATGATGAAGTTAGGTTGGTGTTTGATACGTACTTAGAACATTCAATGAAGGTGAAGATGAGAATGAAACGAACTGGTGGAAATACAACTTANTACCACATTAAAGACAATACTTTAATTCATAACATTTCTTTGAGCAGTTTTCTAGCGCACAATAAGACCAAAGCAGAACTGACAGAGTACCCAGCTGAGAAGACGTTGCATGAAGCTGTATCTAGTAACAGCTTAAATAAATTCATGGTCACTGCCAGAGGTAATATAGACATTCCTACAGTACTCCAGACTCACAGCCAGGAAGAAGCAGATACCATCATGATACTTCATGCAAGTACACTTGACATGGATGTTGAGGTTGTGGTCTACTCTCCAGACACAGACGTGTTACTCCTGTTGAATCAGCTACACAAACATCTGCCTTCGGACATCTCACTGCTCACTGGAAAAGGCAAAGCCTCGCGGAAAATACAGATAAACCCAATATGTGAGAAAGTTGGGGAGAATCGTGCAGAGGCAATTCTTCCTTGGCATGTATTCACAGGTAGCGATGTTATAGGAAAATTCGCAGGAAAAACGAAGGACTGATGTTTCAAGGTTTTTCTTGACTGCGACGAGTTAATCCTCAAAGCTCTCTCCAGCCTTTGTCATACTGANGAACAGCNGACTGAAGNGACCGTATCTGAGTTGGAAAGATTTGTATGCTTGATATACAAATCGCAAGTTCACTCGAATGTTAGCGCACTGCGCTGGTTAATGTATGCACACAAACAAGCTCTAGCTGAGCAGCTTCCACCCACAAAGGGATCTTTAATTCCCATGATCCAGAGGGCACATTATGTACCGAGACTATTAATTAAGTCAACTGAGAGTCATCCAGTTCTTCCTTCACCTACCGACCATGGTTGGTTGATGCAACCTGATGNAACTCTCATCCCTACAATGTGCAATGACCCACCTGCACCAGAAGCAATCCTAAAGCTGATCAAGTGTGGGTGCAACAAAGGGTGTAAGTCCTGCTTTGGAAAGAAGATGTGTTGCACCGAATTGTGTGGATGTGCAGACTTCGAGTGTAACAACGTCCCATTAGAAC
>KZ869464.1:47663-57965 GCA_003456935.1 Machilis hrabei | reverse complement strand
GCCATCTTTTTTCTACCGATAACGATATATCAGTATTTATCGGTAAGCCCCAAATATATCGGTCTTACCGATATGCCGATATATATCGGTACACCGCCTACAGATTCACTATCTCAGTTGAGGCCAGGTTGGATCTGGCAAGGATGGAATGTAGTGACATAGGATTTTTGGTGCTTGATGATCCCTGAAGCCTTGTGAAACTGAAAGTGCTTGTTATCAGTGCCAAAGGGCAATCAGGAAGAGTTACAAATATCATCTGATCATGATAACTGATAAACATACAGAGGAGGTTAAATGAGATAGGTCAAAGNTGAGCGGAATTCAATCTGGTTGAGTACCGAGTTGAACATTCAGAACATGTTGCCATCTTTCTTTCTTTATTGTTAATTGGCTGGTTCAAACAGCAACTGCACTGAGATAGGTCAAAGTAACAGAGTAGGGAACATTATAATGACATTGGTTACACTATTTACTATTACTTCTCTGTTTGGTAATTTCTAAAATATTCAACTTTGGGAAATTGTTATATGACCAAACACGTTGAAGAGTAGTGAGCAACTAGAAATCCAAGTCACCCCAGTAATTGTTCAAAACTTACAATCAGAAAAATTACACATACTGAATGCCAGCAGTTTGTTTTTCTTTCCTTCTGGTCTTTGGTTCCTTTTATATTTATATTCCAAGAGGATCCAAATAACAAAGTAAAGAACTAGAGATACATCAAACAAAATGTGGAAAGTCATCCCTTTTCAACTAAACTGCATCTTTTAAAATTAACACAACCTATTTTGTTTTTCTTGCTTCCTACCTTCTTATGACATAGGAAAAAATGCACCACCACATCCTTAGTATCTGCGTCACACACCTTACTTCTCTCCCAATTGTCTTTTACTTCTTTCTCTTCATACTAAACCCCAGATCAACAGGCATTCACCTAAATTAAAAAGTAGTTACCGTTCACCACGAAAATTAATGAACAGATTTCAGTACGAACAAAATTTGTCTGCATTCTCTATTGAAGTGTTTTTTTGTTAAGTTTTTCTGTCATTTTGTTTTGTAATGAAACAAAAACAAGATTAAATGAAAAAAAAATCTCACAACAACGACAAACATGTAAAAAAAACCTGCATATTTTTTACAAATACAACACTTTGTTTACACCACTTAGCACATGCTTTGCTGTAAAGTTACAAGTGAAGCAGCTCCTGCCATCTGGCGGCAACTCCTTGCATAAACTAAAAGNTNANTNGCAGAGACATTCAGATGCATTGAAAACAGAGTTGGACGTGGATGTCACGTCACAATCAGGGAAGGGGTTAATGCACTTACTGTTGCATCTTCAAACCACAAGAAATAGGCGTAATTGAAAGTTGTATCCTTCCACATGATAGCAAGGTGGCCTTCCTGCAAATGCTGGCGACTAAACTCGACCATCGACCAAATCTATTAAGAAGAATTAACAAATCCAGNTGAGTATTTTGATTAATAATAATACATCTTTATTTACTAACTGGCGCTGAGTTGGACTATNAAGTCCATTTTTCATCAGATTCCAGTTTTACAGATATTGAGCAGAAAATATTACACTCTACTTATTACAAAAATAATTTTGATAAAGATCAGAGTACAGAGAACAGTACACAAAGAGGAAAAAGAAAAAAATTGTTATCTCGCAAAGAAGCAAAGCAAGAAAAAAAAANCCTGAAAATAAATTATTTACACTTATTTTCTTTTAATTAGTTTATTATTTAATTTGTAACATCTATGTATCTATCTATACGCCTTGTTTGTTGAGTTGGATAGTGAAAAGACGCTAAAAGCATTTCCTTTTAAAACCGTAAGAGCCAAGCTACCAATTGAAAGCAACGAATGTCTAAGAAGTGCTATTTTCTTAGTTTATGCAGTAATACATAGCAAACTCAGTGAGAAAAATTAAAATTGCTTTTACTACACTCTCCTAGCCAGGTAAGAACTTTTTTTTTCTAAACNATCTGGATTCCTGCTCTGTCGTTTATCAAAACATTAATAACTCATGACGAGTTCAGATCTTTCTGCATTGGGAAAACAACAATGTATCAAAATTTCTCATGACAGGATGGAGGAAATCTCACAACCATATGAAGAACACTAACAAAAATAGTGTGTAAAGCTTCAGTTTCTTATCACTACTTACAAATCCTAACCATTGCTACTTTGACTCAACCAAAATTACTTTAGGCACATGTTCTGNACCAAATATAAACTGGTTACCTGAATTACAAATCTGATCGTAATTGTTCAATTTATAGCCAGATATTTAGGGTAACAAACACACCGTGAACAAATTCNAAGTACAAGGCTAGACTGTTTTGTTGAAGCAGTTAATAGTACCNAAACAGGCAATAGGTGCAGCCCAGGGTCATAAAACTGATTTTATGGTTATATGCTATTAACAATAAACGATATACAAATGCAATNAAAAAACCAGGATGATTTTAACAGTTTAAAGGTCGATATACTATGCAGAAATGGACAAAGAAATTTCAGAACCCTTCAAATCTTCAAGAGAAAGAGGCTGACAAATGAAGGAATGTAAACAAGTAACAATATTGCAAATCGNCACGACTAACAAAACCCATACTATTTGCAGAGTTTACAAATTATTCTGAACAATTATCAGGACTAATTACCACTAATAAATTTTAAAGGACAAGCCTCCTTCACACAAAACAGACAGTAGTGGTTTTTACAAAATTTAGTGCAAATATAGAAGCATCTGAAACAAGGTATCCAAAGCTCAGGCTTAACCAAACATGTGACTCAGTGTAGTTATATTAAAAAATGGGAGGGCAGTATAAGAGCAGTCTACGCAGATACAAAGACAGTCATTTTGCACGTCCCAGAATTAAACTAGTTTTAACTGTTGAAAGAGGTTGGTCTGAAAATGGAAGCAGAACAGACTCCGGAATANTGCACTTTTCTGCTCACGAAAGAGTAATTAGCATGACAAAAAAATATAATATTGTCGACACTTTATTTTCAAATAAATCATATACAAGGAATCAGGANTATATGAAGAAGCAGATTAATTTTACTATTAAACATCAAATTAATTACCTTCTTCTTTGTTAGATTAACTGTTTCTTCAGAACTGAAATCCAGACTTGGAGCAGTCACCCTGTGAGCACTGCGGTCTACGTAAATGAAGTGAACAAGTCCAGGAAATTCCTCCAGGTATTTGTTGACAGTCAGAGAAACTCTAGTGGGTGTCAGTTAAAGAAATACACAGAAAAGTTCAAACAACATAAAAAAGCTTTCTTAATGGTCTAAATTTTACAACATAAAACAGTTAATGAAAATAAAGTTAACCAGGGAAGGTTGTGCCAGAGATAAAAATAACTGTTCAATGAATAGTGCAACATATCAGAACACAAAATTAGAAATTGTTTGAGGTTCTTGTCATTGCTCAAATAAAAATGTATCTATGTAATAAATTATTAAACTCCACTAACACCCCTCCAAATCTAAAAAAATAAATACACAACTACACGACGATTCTCAAAAAGGATTGATGAGCGGAATTCAATCTGGTTGAGTACCGAGTTGAACATTCAGAACATGTTGCCATCTTTCTTTCTTTATTGTTAATTGGCTGGTTCAAACAGCANCTGCACATCACATGAGCCATTCCACCATTACGCGCATAATATTTGCAATTTATTACAGTAAATGTTTTGAGTTGAACTTNTAAAGTTTCAAAGACAAATGTCCGACATATATTTAGAAAAAAAGAAGACAATAAAAAGTTCAACGGTGTTCTTTAAATTGCTTGTCAAAGTTAGAGGTACGCGCGTAACATTTTCTCCCCAAATACATTTGTGAGGTTAAATTGCTCTGAATTATAGGAGAGAAACAACAAACAAAAACCACTGATATTTAAAGCATTAATCACAGTATGAAAAGGTGTTTCTAATTTTTAGAAATGTTTTTCTGTTACTCGTCAGTATTTACAAAAGTGAAAGTATGCACGTAACTTCACAAATTTGTACGCGCATAACCATTAAAGTTGCAGGAAGTCGTTATATAAATCAAGACTAAAGATAATAGTAATATAAGAATGACTTAATTATGGTAGTTGATAAAAAAAAATCGTAAACTCTGGAACAAGGACGGAGGACTTCAGAACGTACACACACTATATACACACACACACATGGTCACATGCCAACACACAACTGCACTGCTTATGTAAAAACTTTGTTTTTCTTTAGGAGTTTATAAAGAGAGTTATTGTCTTCATAACTCTCAATGCGAAATGGACCATTGCCTGTTAGTTTTATTGGTCCGCGAAAAATATATTTCGTGGAAACAGTTGNGCGGTCACCATTTTTCCGCCAATCAAACTTGAGAGGGAATGACTCACGAAGAAACNACATCTGCTCACATTCCTCCTCAATTTTCTCCACCTTCCCTAAAAACCATCTCTCCTCNTAGTAGACCGCATATTACTGTTCCAGGTGAAGTTCAACATTAATTTTGACAACGGGTAAGATTATTGTACTTGGGACTGGTGCAGAGATAAAGGAGACTTCATGAAAATTATCTGCATTTGAAAACAGTTTAAGAATTAGTTTCTCCTTAGTACGCAATGGATGTTGGTTAGCTTCATTGGGAAATTTGGCAACTCCTCCCTCAACAGATCAAGGTGAAACATCCTCTTTTTGGCTTGTATTTCATCTNCAGATATGTATATTACCTTGGTTTTAACCATAATTGGCTGAAGTGTATTTGCAAATGTTTGCGCGTCCTGGACGTCACATTTTCGCACTTTCACGGCAGACCAAATTTTGTTTTTGGCCTGACCGCCCAAAGCATCTACGGGTCCCTTGCCGTGGCTTGTTGCTGAAAAATGCCAGGTTACATGTACTCCATAGTTTTTATTGAGAACTGCAGTAACGAATTTAAATATGTATCGGTTTTTAAATTGAGCAGCTGAACTGTCGNNCGTAAATTCAATTGTCTGNATCTCTAATCTTTGCCTCAACTACTTTTTGACAAGAAAACAGCTATACGAGCAAGTTCATCGGATCCTAAGACATACTTTGCGTGACGTTAGTATTTACCCAATGCACACGCGTGAAAATGGTCACTTGTTTTTGGTACCAGTATGCACTTTGCTCTTCATCTTGATATTGGCACTTAAAGTTCTGGGAAAAATCTACCTGCCTTACAGTCATAGAACCAATTACATTTTCCTTGAATAGATTAAAGTACGCACTTTGAGACTGTTTTAAAAAGACATGCTTCAAGAATTTTGGTAATCGCTCTCCTAATAATTCCAGAAGCGCCTCACAAGTATCTTCTTTTAATGGCTTTACTGAATATCCTGAACAATCAGTGGTCCATTCCTTCCATTCAACTGTTGCATTTAANGTATNGTCATCTACTTTGTCGCGGTAATTTTTAAGAAACATTTTGAGATCAAAACATCGCTCACAATTTTGCTCCAAAGCACAATTTTTGTTACCCACATCAAAAAAACATTACACAAAAAGATGCTTGAGTTATGTGGGAAAACATCTGGGTCATTATGTAATGCTTTTAACATTGGGTGGGAAAACATCTGGGAGGTCATTATGTAATGCATTTAATATTAAGTTCATCTTTTCATGATATTTACACACACAAATGTTTTCTGGTATCTGTGACTGAAGATAAATGTNCTTGGGTCGAAACTCAGCAAATTTCGATTTACCTACTTTAATGTCAGGGTGAGCTATTTTGAAAANCTGATATGCTTCTTTCACAGTGAGTGTCAAATACTTTCGTTGTTTTTTAACTTTTTGTCNGTCTAATTTAACTGCCTTAAAATCCCATTTGCCTGGAGCCTGATAGCTAACGTCATCGTTTTCATAAAATTCTTGAACACATTTAATAATCTCTAGGGTTATTTCTTTAGACTTATGTTTTGCTTTCTCTTTTTGTAGAATGTTTTCTTTTACTGCCAGTTCTTTTATAATGGCTCTTCGTTTACAAGGACTATGTGGCAGAACATTCTTANTGCGGCATAACGTCTTGCCCAAAGTNTGAGGGCTTATTTTTGCAGGTGAGCNTCTGTCGCTTTTTAGTACGATATCTTCTCATACGTTCTTTGGATTGTTCGGCAATTTTCTTCTTTTGTTTATTTGTCGCGTTTTTTCAAAACGTGAGATGCATAACCTTTTCTTTCGCTTTAGAAGCTTCATAGTTCTATTTTCTTTAGCGATACAATCNTACCCGTTCAGCGCTTTTCCTCTTTCTCTCTTCGTCCGACATGTTTATTGCACTTGTTCTCGAACATGAAATAACAACAATAGCTAACTGCTGTTCCCAGTTTCCCTCTGTTAGGCTTTGGGACAGTCTTCACGTGTTGATGACGTCAATATGTCAATCATAATCATGTGAACATTTTCATGTTGGATCGTGCACTTTGATGTAAACACGCCAAGAAAAGGGAACGATACAGTATATTAAAATTTAGGGCGTACGTACGTAACCAATTTTTATAAAATTGTAGCAGCCAAAGCAATTAACCAAAATCAAATTGGCCTGTATCGTAATTTGGGTAATTGTATACAAACAGAGAAATAAATTGTGAGTTTTGAAGGCCTTTTATTTTGGAGTTCATAAGAACTTTTTTACTTTTATCGTAACACGCGTAACTTTTTGATAACGTTTTTGAAAATATTTATTTTATAATTTAAAAGTATATATAATTAAGTAAAACATGACATGAAATATTAGCTATAGACATCCATGCACTACCCGTTTGAAAATATTTTCACAAGTGTGCCAATTTGTGCAGTTACAGGAAATTTATTNTAGTCTATTTTGAGACAATTTCAATTTTTTTTTCCATATTTAGACTTTGAAAATAAATAAAAATTAGAACTCTTCATCCAAGTATATTTTCGTGTCAATATTATGAAAACATGGGCTTTTGGGAATCCATTGATATATCACAAGCTATGTTTAAAACAGTTTCATTATTTGCTTCTTGGTTTGGAAAGGCTCACATGTACAATTANATTGCTGTGGCCTAACCAAACAAGTTTCTACAGCCAATTTAGCACAGATACTTAACAATTTTTCACTTTTTGGATCATCCAATGATTATTCTTTTATTTAAGATGTTTAACATTTTGCTTTCCTCCAGAACAAACTTGCTTACAAATAATTCTCATGAGAAAAATCATGTAGTCATCTGGGGAAAGTTGATCCCACCAAACAATTAGGTTGATAGTAACATCAATGTTCTTTAGAATTACAGTCAGTTGTGTTGAGCACGTTACTATACAAGGGTCGTTCGGAAAGTAGTACCCATTTTAACATTAAAAAATAACCATTAAAGATTTATGAACAAGACTTTGTATTTTCCATCTAGATACCTCAGGCTACTTTTCCATGTAGTCACCCTGGACATTTAGGCANGTATCATACAGTACGGCAAGTTTTTGTGTTTCCNCNTGATCCATCTCTGCCGCCAGTCCATTCAGAAACACACCAACTCAGCTCTTTCTCANTCGCAAAGCATTTTAATTCCAAAAAGTCCTTGCCTTTGACGAAAAGGTTAAGTCACTAGGGGCAAGGTCTGAGGCTGTAGGGTGGATGGTCCAAAACTTACTAGCTGAAACTTTCAACAAGGAGTGGACCTTTTCGGTCCAGGAAGACAGTTGCCACGACTTTCCGAGTTGAAAGGGTCTGTTTGCCGATCTTCTTTGGTTTGGATGGTGATTGAGGGTGATGCCATTCCGACTATTGTTTGTTTTCGGGCATAGCGTAAGAAACTCAAATTTCGTCACCTGTCATGATGTGTGTCAGAAATTCATCTCCTTTCCTTAAGTATCGATCCAAAAAAGACAATGCAGCTCCCATACTGTTTGNTTTGTGTTGATCACTAAGCATGCATGGAACCTACCTTGCACANATTTTTTCGTCCCCTACATGAACGGTGAAAATTTCACGGATTATGGTACGAGGAACATGTGGACATTTTTCATGGATTTTGTCAAGTGTGTGATGCTGATCCTGTTTGATGAATACATAGACACAACNCATAAAATCATCCATAATGACAATCAAGTGGCCGGTTTGTTCACTAACATGGACGTTCTCCATCCCTGGATTAAAATTTTTACACCACCGTCGCACTGTTGATTCTTCTGTAACGTTGTCACCATACACAACCTTGTTTTGACACTAAATCTAATGTGGTGACATATTTTTTACTGTAGGAAATCAAATCACAGATCTCACTTCACACGTGGTGAGATTTTCTATTTTCTTGTTTATTTTAAACACATACAGAAACAACAAAAAGGTTAAGAACACAACAAATCTCACAAGAAATATGACAAACAAGGGACTGAAACTGACCGACCTCAAACTGGCAGGGTTCATTCACCTGCACGGGTACGATGTGTAATCTTTCCGAACGACCCTTGTATTTTATTTATTCTTGTATTTATACATACAGATAATTTATAATCAAGGAAATGCAAAACTGAGTCTAATCAACAACAAAAGGAAGCAACAACAAGAGACCTGGGCAACTCAAATACATTTTGTCAGACGTGTTGAGAATCTGAAGAGCTTAATTTTCCATAATTCAAAAATACCAGTTAACATCTACATCTACAGCATACCCTGCAATCAACCGGTAAGGTACTTGGCAGGGGGTGCACGAGGCACCANAAGTTATTATTCACGTCCTAAACGGTTCCAATCTCGAATCGACCTCGGAAAGAATGACCAAAAATACGCATTAGATTTACAGCTGATTTCCCTTAACTTATCTTCCCGATTCTCCATTTCTACTTATGTCAAGTAAAAGACTGAAATAACTAGAACACAATGACAATTCTATTTAATTCTTTAAAAGCAGCCAAAAGGATATGATCCCATTGTGGTATTTCGCAGAGCCTTCACTTTAAGAAAACCGCTGAAATCTGAAAGCTTACGACGGACACTGTTTACGATCGACACGATCGTTTCCTTCGCTTGNTTTGTCGGCTCGGCATCGAGGCATATGATTCGGAAACCCTCTCGTAGAATTTCGGACAGCGAAGAGAAACTGGATTCTGAACGCTGAAGCAGGTCGCCGTCGAGACTGCGCTGGAATTCGTGAAATTTGCGCCGAATGTATTCCCATTTAGACTGTAAATGGCGCACGTAGCCGTCCAGCTCCAGTTTCGACGTATTTCGAGATTTCTTTAAACCTTCAAACACCTTCTTAATGCCCGATTCCAACGAATCAAACAAAGGGCGCAAATGAGCTGGTTCTTTGTAGTTTGGTAAATACTGTAAGGCACCAAGTGCTTGGAGACATTCATAGAGCCCAGATGATATAACACTGTGACCAATCTAGAGAGATAAATTCAGAAAAAGTACTGTTAAAAGATTACTAATAAATACTCATTAAAGATAAAAACATATTACAGGGTGTCTACCAAATGTTTATTGTAAAATTCCCTGATTTCCCTGTTAAAAATATTAACTTTTCCCTGATAACTTTTAGCCCTCCTCCACCCCTGGCTAATCAAGGCAACTCTTTATTTATTTTTGTTTGTCTTTATGCACAAGTATGAGGGATTACAAAAATACAAATTAAACAATAATTTCTCCTTCATTTTACAACTGTCCTTATCAACTCAGACAAATATCTGTCCTACCATAAACTCTTGCATTATACAATTACTTTTCCACAAACATAAATTCAAAATATGAACTCATCTGACAATACAACTTAAGTTTTACACATCGTACAACAATTTATTAGACTTTATTTTGAAATTCTTTTCAAAATATCTATCTGTTTGTCTATCTGAGCATTTGACTCTTCAGTTAGTTTCATCTTCTTCCTTTCAAGCTCTTTAAGTTCTCTTAACACTCTCTTTCTCTCATCCACTTCTTGTTGTTCTCTATTCTGTTTTCTTTTTACTTCTTCCAGGGCTTCCTTCCTTCGGCATTACGAACATGCATTAGCATTGACAAAGCGATATTAATATTGAAAATACCACGACCCTTCAATACAAAATCATATACTAAATGGTGGGCAACAAGTGATTNTTTTTGAAGATTTTCAACATTTTCAACATTCGTTGACTTGTTCACAGAAAATCCAGANTCCACATTGCATTTCCATGTGAAAGAATTAAACACAATTTAATAAAGCGAAACAGATGTTTGTAGTCATCATTTCCATCCAGAAGCTCAGAGTATAGAACATCAAGCCTGTCTTTGTGTCGTGAAAATGTCTGCATCTTTGCCCTTACTGAAGGCAAG
>KZ869462.1:24053-37081 GCA_003456935.1 Machilis hrabei | reverse complement strand
GAGCTTCATGCGTTTGAGTGAATGAAGTTTTGCAACAAAAAATTCTTTGGGTTTGTTTGTCAGCGCCGCGTGGTTTGTCGTCAAATGTCGTTCTAGGCGCGCGGGCCTCATGGCGTCATTACTGAGAACAGAATGACACAACACACTGTGGCAATTGCGCCCTGTTTTTATCTAATACCGTGAAATCTTACTTGATGTAATCTTCACCAAACAACTTTTCTTGGGCACAGACATCACTGACAACACAAAACTCTCAGTTTTAAAACTGATTAACACAAAACTAAAGCACTGATATAACCAAAAAAACTTCCGCACAGCGAGAGTGACGAGACACGACCTGACATCAGTGTTGACAACACTGCAGAGAAAAACTTATTATCAATCTTGGAAAAAGTATTCGAATAAGTATACAATTTTTGATTTTTTATTTTAATNAGTAATTCTTTTCCAGTGCAAGCTGTACTTTAGATAAGCTGCTTATTTTAAATGATCTTTTTTTTATTATTTGTATTAAAAATCAAGATAACTAATAGTAACCAAGTTGCAATGTAGGGGTGTATTTTTTCTCTGGTGTGTAATATTTTGTCTCGTGCTCATAGCTGACCAGCTGGTTGAATATTACACAAGGAGGCTCTTACAAACCTTAAAACTACAACAAATTACAAAAAAATAAATAAACAAAGTATAGCACAAAAAATATCAGTACAACTTGCTTTACAATTTCTATTTAAGTACTGTGCACTGTTCTTACCTCACTGTGTTTGTATTTATCATCAACCATAGTAGATGGAGAAAGGTCTTGTCCATTTGCTTCTGCGACTTCTACTGCTTTCTGATGACACTCCGACAAACTGTTTGTGACGAGCTTGACTAACTCATTATTTTTGTTCAGCTCATTCAGTTTTGACTGAAATAAAAACAACATATGTACCAAATAGTTTGTTTGTCATATGCCCCAAAAACTTTTCAATCTTCATTTACCATTATTGCAAAAGGCCCTACACTGTATATTTTGATGTAGATAAAAATTCTTGTAAAATAAAAATGTTTGCAATCATTTTACTAGTTTCCCACTTTTAAAAATTTCTAGAACATGTTCACTTGTTCAGCAGCTTCAGTATTTAAAGCATGACTATAAACAACAAAACTGTTGACACTGATCAAATACTTATTCATACATGAATGTACTCTGAATGGGCTACTAGAAAAACTTTTAAACTGACTTTCATATTCAAACTAAACAGTTTTACCTTATTTTGTAGAATTGCAACAAATCTGGGCTATTGAAAACCAATAATGTTATGTGATACATAAAACACTAGCATCAAGTAATATCTTCTTCAGTATGTTACAGCACATTCTGTGTCNTTCAATAATTTAGCTTTAATATGGTTTAAAATCACCTTCCGACATCCAACACAGCTTTTGAATGCAACTATTTTCTGAAATGCAACACTTATTACATGTATAATCTTAAATAGTAGTATCAACAGACAGAGGCGGTCTGGCTCCATTGGGGGCCGTCAGCTGGAACTGATTATGGGGCCCCCTACTGGAAGGTCTGGGGGTATGGAATACCCCCTAGGTGTTGTGGGGGGTGCCCGGGAATCCTCCCCCGGAAATTTTTGAAAATTTCATGCCTGGAAATTGATTTTTACGCNAAAATTATAAATTTTTGTGGGGCTATGTTTTATAATGACTATTCCCATTCATTTATAAGTTTACATAACATTTCAATTTAACAGCATAGGCATTTATATTTTAGCATCACAAAATATTGTTAGTATTTGTTATCTACATCTTAAGCTACAATAAACTCTTAGTCTTTGGCAGGGGGTGCAGTGCAAATCGTCTAAGGAAAAAAAGACCACAGATTAGCGTCTGTACTACACCTACGTTCCTTTATCGTATTTACATGATCGTTTCTACCTATATACGTAGCTCTTTGTGGCACGTGTTCACAGTTTAATGACAAGTGATTTTCTTTTAATTGTTTAAACCTTTTCATCATATTCTAGCAGCGATTATCGGCCAATGAAACCTAATTTAGTTGTTCCAACATTTCAGATATGCTATCTAATCTATTGAAACTACCCAACACAAACCTTGCTGTACCCCTTTAATGTAGTTTATTAAACCTACTTGGTGAGGGTCACAAACACAACTAGAGTATTGTAAACTAATATTGGTAATACTAATACATAGTACGCGATTTGCTTTACTTTTAATGAACTTGGCTCTAATTTCTTTGAACAAATCTCAGATTTTGTAATGCCTTTCCCACAATAAAGTTAACATGGGAATTCCATGACAGATCCTCGCACAGTAACACTTTTAAATACTTGTATTCATTGCCTAGTGTTGTACAACAGAGCTCATAGTTGGTCTGGATTTTCTGCCAATACTTTGTAATGCGTGTAATCGAGCACATCTTAGGATTTATGTTTAACTGCCACAAATTACACCATTCCTGAACAGAGTTTAGAGAGACTTCTAATTCCTCACCATCTTTTGTACTATCTATTTCCCTGTATATTACGGTATTATCTGCAAATAATCGAATAGATGACCGGTTGCTCGCGGGTAAATCATTAACGGACCTAAATTAAAAACACTGCCTTGGGGAACTCCTGACTTGCACTGGACAGATTTAGATGTAGCTCCATTAATAATTACAAGCTGTGATCGATTATAAAGGAAGGACTTTAATCATTTAAGAATTGATGACTATGCAGTGTGTTTTTTATGGCTACTCTCCAACACATGGGTCATTCGAGCTGGTTTATACATATCCAGCACATGCTATTTTTATGAAGGTGATGATGAACACTTTTTATTGAGACACACAGCCCTAGACAGGAATCGAACCTGGAACCTCTGGTGCGCAAGGCCAAGTGGCTAACCACTAGGCTTATTAATTGAAAGATATATTTTATAAGTCTNTAGCTTGCGTAACAGCCTTAAGTGAGGTTCAGTGTCAAATGCTTTACTGAAATCTAAGAATATGACATCTACTTGTTTTACGCTGTCTACACTTTTGAATAGTTATTCCACTAGTAAAAGTAACTGCATTTCACAAGACAAACCCTTACAGAATCTGTGTTTTTCCCTAAATAGTAATCCCTGAGCGTCTTAATGTTTCATTATATTGCTACCAATAATGTACTCTAACAGCTTACAGAAGACAGAGGTGAGAGAAACGGGTCTATAATTGCAGAATCCTGTCACTTTCCTGCCTTGTGAGTCAGAAGAAACAATGTTTCCATTCCGCCAGCCATTTGCAATTTTTCCACGGAATAAACTATTCTGGTATAATAGAGCTGTGATAAATGGTCCTAGATCATCAGCTAAAAGAGAATAAATGTGTGATGGAACACCGACAGGCCCCACGGCCTTATTTCGTTCAACCGACTTTAAAATCTCAACTACCCCTTCATTGGTGACTAACGCCTCTTGCATGTCCTTAGCATTTTCAATAACAAAATTAGATATATTATTCACATTNTCATCTGTAAACACCGAGCTAAATTGAAAGTTTAGTAAATCTGCCTTTTTGTGTGTCTTCAATACAATTTCTCTATCCCTGTCCTTTAGCGGAGGAATTGGTGTTTTCTCCCAGTCTTTGATTTTTTATATATTTCCCAAACCTTTTGGTATTTTGAGACAGAAATTAACCTAAATCATTTTACTCAAATTTATCGCAAGCTGTTCTTAACAGAGTTTTAGTGCTAATACGAGCTCCCCCGAACGGATTTTCTTGAAAAAGTGATTATTAATTAAATGAATTACTACAAGAAAGTGAACTATATTATGTTATATTTCCTTAATTTGATCTGTTTTCTCATTGCTCTCTTCATATCCCTAGAATACCATGGTGGTGTTCGACTTCAACCTAACTCGCAAGAAGGCACGAGCATGTTTAGAGAATGCCACTGGAGAGAAATAAACATACTCCACATAGAATCTATATCTACACTTACGTTACAGTATGTTATTGTGCTCTAAATTTTCAGACATATGTCTACATGAAGTTGTAGTACATGATGCCTTTAAAAAGTAAGTATTCATTTTTAAATAATCACTACATCTGATCTATACAGGGTGTTCAAAAACTTCGGCCGGAAAATGTGTGGAGGGGTAGGGAATATCAAAATAAGCAATAAAGCCCCAGAAAACCTAAGGCCTAAACCCAACCGTTATAGAAATAGAGCCCTCGACATTTGACCAAACACTGTACAACGCGCGAAAGTTTGAACGTTCGGCACCGCCCCGCGCCAAAAAGAAAACGGTGCCAAATCTAACTCGCTGACCAACGATCTCTCATTTACGTGTCCTTTCCAATTACGACCCTGATACGTATAGTCTACTTCGCTTCTTTTCATTCGTACTCATGAATCTTCGTAGCGCAGATGGTAACGCGTCAGTACAGTAAACGGATGATCGAGGTTCAATTCTTGCTCCTCATTGGCCTGGTTCTTCCTGTGTCATGCATGTCAGGTGTGAGCGAGCCCCTTTCCCTAAAACGCTGGGCGACTACTTTAAACGTTTTTGCGGCTGGTAATCTCCGATTAGGAAAATGGTCAGCATACCATCTTCGTGCACCTTCCAAATTTCATTCCACCGCACCAAAAGCCACATGCATGTCAGCTAGCTCCGCTGTCGTAAATGCTGCCATGTTGTACACTTTCACAATTCACAACTAAGCTTTCAAGGAGGACGTGTCCAAATCACCTCGGAAGGGACATCCATGCCACCAATAAGCTAATAAAGTAAACACCGTTTGTTTTGTAACACACTCACTGGAAATAATACCCCTAGATACGCCCAATTTTGTTAAATGCATTTTATTTGCCAGACTCCTGCGCATATCAAAATTACACTAAACGAAGAGTAATATTAACAAAAACTAACAGTCCCCCAACATGGAAAAAAGGGAAATAAAATGGAAAAAATTAAAAAAAAAGAAAAGAAACGGAAAGAGGAAAGAAAAGGAAAACACTGTAAATTAGAAAAAAAATGAAAACAAAAATCAACTAAACTCCCAGAGCACGAATTGAACCTCAATCATCCATTTACTGTACTGACACATTACCATCTGCGCTACGAAGATTCATGAGTACGAATGAAAAGAAGCGAAGTAGACTATACGTATCAGGGTCGTAATTGGAAAGGAAACCTAAATGGGAGATCGTAGGTCGGCGAGTTAGATTTGGCACTGTTGTCTCTGTTGGCGTGGGGCGGTGCCGAACGTTTAAACTTTCGCACGTTGTACCGTGATTGGTCAAATGTCAAGGGCTCTAGTTCTATAACGGTTGAGTTTAGGCCCTAGGTTGTTGTCTGGGGCTTTTTTGCTTATTTTGATGTTCCCTACCACTCCACAAATTTTCTGACCGAAGTTTTTGAACACCCGGTATACACAAAAGGCATTCAAGCAAAATAATAAATAAGTATTTCTGCTCACACTTTGCAGTACAGATTTTATAAATTCTGAAAACGAAACATTATAAAACAAAACTGGGGAGGATAGTGGATTTGCATGACTTTCAGAACAAATATAAGAGATTAGAGGGAACATATCATCATGGCATTAACAGAAATTGTATTAATTAAATCACACCAATTACCTGGTCTTTGGTTCCTAGCTCATTAAGCAGATGAAACTGAACATCCAAAGCCTTATCAACTAGGTGAGGTGCTAATGCTGGAACATGGCTCAGCTCCCATAGCAAATCCATAACACGTGGTTCTCGTCCAAGCTGGCCAAGAAGAGTCAACAGCTTTTCCCGGGAACGATCGTTTGAATTTTTCCAGCACTAAATAAACAGATGTGATCCCTTTATGAATGTACAAAATCCTACAGTTTTTATAACTAATATACCTGTTATAAAGGAATGTTTGATCAACGTAAATACTTCTAAATAACCACTATTTACCAAAATATCAGAATAAGCAATGTAATCTTACCAAACATGCATTATAATACCAATCTCAAGGAGTAACATTACAACACATAATATGGTAAACTGAAATTTCTACATGGCAAAGTAATGAATTTCAAAATGGTGCAATTGGATGAAGTAAAATGCTGAAAAACACAACCGATCTGCACAAACACCACTAAACTTGGTCGAATTTAAGAAAAATTTGGCAATACTAACATTTCATAATGGCAGCTACATTTTCCAAAAGGATGGAATAAGCATTTGATTCTCCTAAAATATTCTGATGTGAAGAAGACAAAACTGTAGAGCTCTTACTAAACCAGAATCCATTCTTTTTTACTGGAATTGAAGAGGGGTAGGACTGGACAGATTTTGGCATAAAAAATACTAATTTTAGTTGAGTATGAGCTTTGTAATCTATGTGCTTAAATCCACTCTATCTGATAAGTCAACCTAGTTAGCCTAAGATAAATTACCACTTAGAATGGTCAATATTTGTTTTAAGCAGTTATAAAAGCAAAGTCAATCTACTAAAAGCTGCATACACAACTCGAACATAAAGATCTGCTCAAGCAGAAAATGGTATCCACCAGAACAAGACCTTCATGAGCATAAAAGCTGATGAAATATAAAAACAAAACATTTTGCCACTTAAAAATTGGGGTCTTTTTTTATTCTACACATCAATAAAACAGACTTTCTTACTTTGCAAGAACTATGCACCAGTCTCCAAATATTTAAGTTGAAACTTCTTGCAGAATGAGACACAACTAACAACAGGTCTTAAAGATTACTTAAAGAATATTTTAAGTTTTTACCTCTTCTATTAAAGCAAATAAATGGTCAAGCTGTTCCTTCGTAAGCTTGGAAGCAACTGCAGCCAAAATACAATGAATGTTGTCTGCAATGTGGCTGACCTGGCTCTCCTGCATAAGCCATATGCGTGTTAATTCGTCAAGTGACAATCTCGGACCCACAAATTCCATGATAGATTTAATACGCTGGGAGTACTGCACGTGATCCAAATTGCCTGTTTTAAAACAACAATTTATGTTAACACACAATTATATTTACAAAGGAATTAAAAAGTTCACAGGACTGTGCTTTCCAGCATTAGAAGTAGTATACTTGTATTAAACCATAGTGAACCTACTTTCTACTGAATTTCAGATGGAAAAATGAGGAACGAAAAAAAAAATAATATAGACGCATACAGTTGTTCTTCTCTTTTCTGTGTATTTAACGAATGTACGGTAGGATTATCACCAGAAACAACTATATTCTAGATGTAATTAAATGATCACTAACACTTTATGCAGTACGAATTCACAAAAAGGATATTGAGAGACTTGGCAAACATCATCCTCAAATTTTTTTACCACATTTAGTGTTAAAACTCCGTACCTAGACCTCCAATGCTACTCAGTATCAAACCTTTACAAGTTGCAAAACTTGATTTAAGCAAACTCTGAGAGGGCACAGTGTAACAACAACAACAAATTAAGAGAGAGAGAGAGAGTAAGCCAGTAACCAGGGTAGATCATATAGTTGAATCTGATTTTTATTAGCAAAAGCCCTTTTGTGACAAGCTTTCATTGTACAGAGGCCTGCATATTCTAGAATCCTAGATTATCTTGTAGTAAGTCAAAATTTTATGTATGTAAGCATAAAAATCTGGACATATACTAGAATCTCCTTTAGCCCAGAAGGTTTTCATAATCATCTCAAGTCTATAACGAAGATTATAGTATTTAATTATTAATAATAATAATAAGGCTTTATTTGCTGGCGAAGGCTTCGGCCTAGAAGGCCGTTCTTCCCCTTATCCAGTTACAAACATTAAAATTAAAAACACAGTTATAAATTGACAAAACAAAATACACAAAAATGAAAGGCAGAAGAAAAAAGAAGAAGAAAAGAAATAAGAAGAGAAAGAAAGAAGGAACAAAAAGGTTGTCTAGTATATTGTAGATTCATCGGGCGATAACTTGCGATGTTAGAGGTTTGAACAATGTATATATATAGGGCAATTTTAAATATTGATAAAAAGTCTTTATGTAGCTTGTGCTTGTTGGGACAGCAGCAATTTCTTTAGGTGAGTTTTGAAGCTCGTCTGTGATCCAATGGGGGAGTTTTGAGTTCAGTTTGTTTGTATGTCGAATTTCAATCTAAGCCAGTTTTGGTAAATGCAGGGCTCTAGGTCGTGACTTGCTCGTGTCGGACAAAATTCAAAATGGGAAAAAAAATGTGTTATAATTTATGGTGGTCAAGTTATTTATGAAGTTGGACGATCTTCCAAAAATCAGCTCGCAGTTTCTCAGAGCCTCCTAAATATAAAGATTTCTGTATCGATTCAAAACGGTTTGGATCAAGGGCCCGGCAAATTGCTGTAAATCTTTTTTCTCTCTCTCTCTTTTTGGAGACCTAGCTCTATTTATGCCTCAGAAAAATAAATGGTTGGATTTCATTTTTGCGCCTTCCGAAAATATGAAAAATTGTAGGGGGATCTTGTAGGTGTCAAACAAAGTTCTGTAGAATTAGAAATTATTAATATTTTTATCCATATGAAATTTAAAGGCATATGTATGATTTTGTGCGGTAGTGGAATACCGTAAGTCTTGTAATGTAGTCAGTCAAATGTAATAGCTTCTTGAATGGTATACAGTATCTAAGTTCTTGTATGCTTTTTCTTTCAGGTGTCGTGAGCCGACGTGATTCTCGATTGTGTTCGGATTGTTTGTTAACCTTCAGCACACCAGAGTACTGGAGGAAGACAGCTAACTGGAAATGTTGTTCGAGACAGCCTTTTGGTTCAACATCAACAGTCAGTGGGACGCACACATGAAAGAAAGTGCTTAGTTTGAGACCGCTTCAGAATTCAAATTTTTTTTTTTTTTTTTTCAAACTTATCCCTTCCCTTTTGACCGCGTTTGTGGATACGCTGTGTGTTGTATTTTCTTCGCAACGAATATATTGGTAGTTCTTTTGAAACCTCTTATGCTATATATGGGCTATCCTACGTTTACGTCAATAGTAGTGTTTATTCCAGGCGTGGGTGAGATTATATGACAATTTACGCTTTTGAATATAAACCTCGTACAATGGGCACCCATAAAACGATGTTGGACAGTTTAGATATTATGTCACGTCAGATTTATATCCAAAATAGAATATATAGATTTCACATCAGAGAGTGGACCCGCTAACACAAGGTACATTTTAGCATATCAGAGCTGATTAAAATGGTGCTTCAGATATTGGGCTTAATGGAGCAACAAANACTTCAGTAAGAATTAATGTATAATTCTTTACAGCATAACAAAAAAATATAGTTTTATGGCATCATTTCTTTCTGATTTTTAAAATTGTGATCATATTTTATATGTATGTATACAAAGTTGTTCAAATAAATTTCATTTCACATCACTGCTAATAACCCCATTCTTTAACAGTTAGTACTACTCCCATTTCCTTTGGGCAGTTACAAGAAGTTGAAAACAAAGCCAAAATGAAAAGTTTTGTTAATAAAAATAATGATGGGAGAATGAAGCTACTGTGATTCTCAACTAAATTTTTCCCATTTGATTATTTTCATTAATGTAACCCATGATTTATACCCCAAAAATAATGTTACTTTCATCTCTACTATTATAATGTTCCATTTAAAAACCAATTCTAGTCATTTTTTTTATATGTATTGTTTTATGTCCCATCACATGAGTTTACAGGTACTTTTAGTGAGAAATCAAAACAATTAAAATAATTGTTAGTATTTACCTTTTGAGAGGGAAACCACTAGGTTAAATATTTTCTGGCTAAAGAAAATAAATATCACTCTAACAGTGCTTCGTAAAATGAGGTATACAAATCATTCTTCACAGGACACATAAAGAAACCAAATAAAGAGTACCTTTGAAGTCTTATTTTCTGTAGTGAAGTAAAACTGATAAAATATTTGACCAGTATTTAGTTGTATGACACTACCTTTAGGCTTTTCTATACCAATGCCTCCAAAAGTTAATTAACATGGAGCAGTTAAAAAAAGCTGTAGCAAACCTTATACAAAATATTTTAAATTGCAAATCATTTGATAAAAGCCCAAAGAAGTGCTATCAAAAAGCAGGGAACCCACTTACGGTATGTCAGAAAATTCTGAATCACAGCTTTCTTAGAATTCAAACTGATTCCCACACTAAAAACCTGAATCTTGAGTATTCAGTTTTGAGCCTAGAAGGCCACTATATACTTCCCATGGTTTGTTTTTAATTTAAAGCCAGTACAAAATAAAAAAGCTTATTATAAAGGACTCCAATATTCTCGACATTCTGTCTCAAAAAATATAGAACACATTTTATTAGTTATTTTTTCCTCTTTTAACTTATTTTTCACTCCAGCTTTAAACACTTCTAAGAAAGAAAAAAAAAGAAAAAGTTATATTTACCCTTTATTATCTTAAAATGAGTAAAATCCATCCATGTTGTTTGGGACATCAACCCATAATCTTAGTCTAACAGTTAATAAACAAACATGAGAACTATGAACTACAAAGAAAGTAAATTCTCTATACAGAACATTAACTCACCATCAAGTGCTAATGCCATTACATTATTCTCATACATCCACTTCTCCAAAACACCAGCATCAATACTACATCTTTGCTTGTGACCAGCTTCAGTGTCTTCGATAAGTCGAATGATTTCCTGCAGGAGCAAAAACAANAATAATACATTGGTGTCAAAATCTTAACAAACAAATGCAAATACATAAACAATGTTTACCACAGACAACGTACTGGTATCACACTATTTTCTATTAATAGCAAAATTATTTGTAAAGTCACATCAAGTTACATGACACATAGAAATCAGTTACACCACATAAAAAGCGGTACTTTAGAAAACTTATCTTATTTCATGCCCTATGCTGAACAGGAAAGTTCGAGGTACAGTAGTCAACAATAGAGTACTGTAATGCCACAGAGATGCTATTTTGCTGCTTCTTTAAGGTGGAGAATAGTTGATGCTATGTAGGTCATTATGTCTTATCAACACCTGACAGGCAATTTAATGACAATACATGATGCTAATTTTTATTAATGAAGATGACTGGATATCACACGTTCATGCCTTACGTGGGACTCAAACCCCACAACCCCTGATGTACAGCTCGGTGCGACTGCCACTAGACCATACAGGTCGGCCAGTGACTGAACGTTAGCCAATTCCCAAGCCACTACCATCCCTGCTGATTATTATGTGGTCACAACTACCTGGCGCCATTGTGATTTAACAAAAGTCAACTTGCTTCCAAGCTGCTTGCTGAAGCCACCGAAAGGCTTGTATCAAGGCTAACTATGAGGGTCAGTCAAGTAAAAACAAGCTGTGTTCCTGTGATGAATGTAAGGGATCAAAGCTTGATGATGATGGTCACATATAGTGTTCAACACCCTATCGACACCTGACAGGTCATTCAGGCCGGTAATGAAGATGAACGGACATCAGAAGCATCCATGCCTTACGCGGGATTCGAATCCACAACCTCTTGGGCCATAGCTCGCTGTGTTAACCACTAGATCAATCAGGTCGGCTCATAGCTTGAGGTTTGCAACAAACTTTGGTTGGATCCGTGACAAGAGGTAGGTGGTACTGGCATCAGGGTCATGTGATAAGACAGTGTGTCCACAGGATAATGAATTTTAGTGTGCGCAGTCTGTCACCGTTGTAAGCCGACACGCTCGTTACACACTACGTTACCCAGCCATAGCTTTCCAAAGTTGGCTCTGATTGGCTAACGACGGCATAAGAGCACGCAAACTTGTTTTAGCAAAGGACTGTTTTATACAGAGTAGCACGAAAACACTTCAATTAAACATAAAAGGAAAAATAAATGATTATAATCTTATTTAAATTTGGGCGCCAGACAGTTTTACGGCTGAATGAAATCTGGCAGAAATATTCAAACCCATGTGGACCGTCGCCACTATATAATACAAAGCTCGAGCAGAAAAACTTAATCAACGAGGAGTGAGTACGATACAAGTTCAAAGATAATACACAATTAAACCAACCTTGGATCATAGAGTGATGAAGACTGAATAAATGTAAACAATTAATTACAAGTCTCTTTATTACGCTGATCGTGAAATGCGACGTTTCAATTTACATAGGCTACAATACAGTCTTGAAATCAAACAAGTACAAGCAATACATACCAAGATTTTAGATGTGCTGTCTAAATTAATATATTATATAGGACATATTATACTCAAGACATAGAAGCTCCATACCTTAATCAGACATAAGTCAAAATCACCCCGACGTTATCAACATTTAAGACAAAACAGTTATGTTCNGGCAATTAGGTGTAATCAGGTATTATATCCTTTAATATATTTCGGTTAGCAGTTGGGTTGGTTTAGTACACAAGGTTAAGGAAAAAGTACACAGGATAATTAATAAAAGTTTCACAGACACGTACAATATTTGTTGGACTTGATTTAACGAAACTTGTCATTTGGAGATAATATATAATTAGATCAGTACCGATTCTGGAGATCTCTTGTCCCTCTTGCGAATAAAGTACTGTATTGTAAGTCACTTCTGGCTCTTTGGATGCAGAAGGAAATTATTAGTCACTTCCGGCTCTTTGGCTGCAGAAGGAGATAATTAATATGAACCACGAGGGGTTCTCGTCCATGAATGGTAACTGCGAGGAGTTATGTACGATGATATAAAGTAAGATTAACAAGTTATTATAACGTCAAGTCAGTATAGGAGTGTACCCATCTTTGTTTAGAATAGTTATTTTATTATGAAATACTGTATATCAACAGTGAAATAAAACATATCAACCTACTTAGGTATTGTGTACAATTCACTTTTCCTACATAAAACCTCCAACCACTGCTATATCTTATTTATTCTCAAAATATAGGATAATACGAGGCGTGTACGGAAAGTAAGTACCGTTTCGTTCTACCGCCACCGCAGTGGTAGTGTCGTAGTTCAGCGCTTGCGCACACGTGTCTCTGGTTGATTGTCTGTCCACCGACGCCATTACAGCCGGATTGTGTTGTGTTTACATGTG
>KZ869462.1:6539-23688 GCA_003456935.1 Machilis hrabei | reverse complement strand
ATTACAGTTTCACTATAAATCTCTACAAGTTGACGATGAATTTCAGCTGGCTTAACATTCTTTGCGTTCAAAAACCGTATTACAGAGTGCACTTCACAGTCGGCGGGATCGGCAATCGTCTTAAACATTTTGAACGCTCACTAACACATGTAAACAAAACTCAATCCAGCTGTAATGACGTCAGTGGACAGACAATCAACCAGAGACATGTTTGCGCAAGCGCTAAACTGCGACACTACCGCTGCGGTAGCGGCAGAACGAAACGGTACTTACTTTCCGTACACGCCTCGTATTACCTGAACATAAAATCAAACACTTGATGATGCACATCTGCACTTCAAGTACAGTATTCACATGTTAAAACATAATCTTCTTTAGATTGTTGGAGCACAAATATATCGGAGAATAATATTAATTACATTCAGAAAATTAGATTCACCTTCGTACTTAACACTGTTTTCCAAACTTGTCCCCAAATAGGATTCAAATTAACGCACTTAGAACCGATTTTCACTTCACATTTCACAAGTCTGACCACACAAAACGTAATATATAGATAATAGATAAATTGTTATATCCTTTCAGCTGTTGACTGAAGTATCATTGGTAATACATACATGTTCCAGAAATCATAGAGATTCAGTAATCAACCATGAAGCTGAATGATACATAGCCGCAACAGAAGATATGAATAGTTGACATGAATCCCAAAAATAAGTTGATGATAAAGTTCAAAACCAAAGTACTAAGTTCATCAGCATACCTGATGACCACATAGACCACTCTACAATCAATTCCACCATTTAGTTACAGGTTACAGGTTACAAGAACAATCAGCTTGCCTGAAGATGTAAAAGTCTGATTTTATTTCATAAAGCGTGAGATAAAATATAGGCCTACAAACTGTCTAGGTAAATCAACATAGGTCTATGGTTACTTGTACCAATTTAACCCCAATTACTTCAAAGACGGTACCAAAAATATATAAAGTACTTACGGAATATTGAAATGGTCTTTATTCAAATAAAATTCAATTTCGAAAAACTATTTCACTTTCACAACGTTTCGAAATTCTGCAACACTGTAAGCGAGATTTGGTAAATGTGGTTTATATTGGCTAGTAGCATGTCCTACGAGTCGTGATAATTAAATAAGCTGGATGGAATAACTTTCAAACTTAAAGCTTCAACTAGTTTACAGTTATCATAATTTCTTCCAAGTTAAATTTTTACTGCACCAAAGCTTCATGATAAGTTTACAGATTCCATTGCATTTCAGTTCAAACTCAGGATCGCAATATCCCGCTGAGAAACAATGTTGAAATCCAACGTCAAAGTTTCGGGANATGAAAAAATAGCGATCACGAACAAATCTGGTTGGAAATATAAATCGCGGCTGGTTATCAAAAAATAAGTTCAGCAGGTACAAAANTAATAAAATCGGTGTTTGAATCCAAGATAGTTATTTTCTAGCGAAATTGTAAAATATGGCGACACCACGTGAACATAAAAGACGCACGTTGGAAAATTCACAATTCACTTAATTTGAGCGAAAAATTGTAGTTTGCACCATAAAGTTTATCAATTGTAATTATAAAATCATTTTACGTAATATGCGACTGTCTGAATTTTAGCCGAAAAATAATGAGTTGAAGAATTTTGATAAAAACAGCGACGAAATAACTATAATTGCTTCACCTTTGCCTGCACATGATCAACTAACTCTCCCGCCTTTCGTTTCCCGTGCCTCGTCTCAATTCTTCTCGAGTCTCGCCGGCGTCTGCTAATTACCTCCGGGGAGTAACCGCAAACGAAAGAAATCGGAACAATACAATATTTTACAGGGATTCTTTACAATATGAATTTAATCAAATTTTATAACTTTACTTCGGCTTCATAATAAATTACGTAGTTAAGTTTCTAAGTTTTTCTAATCGACAAATGCATTAAAATTACTCTCGTTCAAATAAAACTCATAAATAAAAAGTTAAGTACTTTTACGTAAATCGTCCGCTTCCGTAGTTTACATCCCTAAAATTTAAAATGGATCACTCCAACATCACGCCATTTCCACCAGCCAATCAAACGCTTCCACATTTCTCCCCTGCTAGTTTCTGTTACTAAGCAAAATCCTTGCTTTTAAGTATTACGTAATCTCAACCACATATGGTGCAACCTGAAAACCATTAAAATCGAAACCTGTAAGAAAACACATCTTTAAACAAGGAAATATTTTACATAATTACCTTAACCCTTTTAATTAATGTTAATTAATTAAGCACTTTAAAATAGGTCGTTAATTAGTCATTAAGCTTTTAATTAAGCTCAATTTACATCGCAGAGAAAATATAACTGGACTTAACCTGTCAAAATAAAATGTACCCAAAAGCGAAAAATTTATCTGTATAAAAATGTACAGCATCACACCGTCCAAGTGTAATGGAGTCAGGTAAAGAAGANGAAGAGCAGCGTGCAGTTGTACGCTTTTTGACAGCTGAAGGAGCGAGTGGACCAGACATTCATCATAGGATGAGTACCATGTATGGTGAAAATTGTTTGTTGCTATCAAGAATGAAAGAGTGGATCAAGAATTTTCGAGAGGGACACACTTCTTTAGCTGACGATGATCGACTAAGGCAGCCGAGGATTGCCACGTCAGATGCTGTCATTCAACGTGTGGATGAAGACACTAGGGAGTACAGAACAGCTGCGGCCAATGAAACCAATGCCGTGTTTGGAGTGATCCGTCAAAAAGCGTACAACTGCACACTACTCTTCTTTACCTGCTTCCAATACACTTGGACAGTGACTAATTGCACACACTAAACTTAACAATCCTGTGGACACACTGTCCAACGCATGACCATGACGCCAGTACCACCTACCTCCTGGCACTGACCCCACCAAAGTTTGTTGCAAACAACAAGCTCTGATCTCTTAATATATTTGTCACAGGAACATGCAACCTGTATTTACTTCACTGAACCTGATATTTACCACTGACTTTAGGAGAGAAATCTCTATGCAAAACAGCTCGCTGTTTTAGTTCTGTTAACTTCTGCACAGAGAAGAGCCCATTTGATTTGGTGCCAAAATTATGTTTCCTGGAACCAAGATAAATAACCAGTGAGCTATTCACAGGTGAGTCACATTTTGATCTTCAAATGGATTCTTTATGAACATTTATCTGGAGAGAACAGTGCAAAATATATAGTCACAAAAATGTCAGTGAAATAGCCAGTTATAGTGGTGATGGTGGTAATATACTGGTGTGGTGTGGCATTATTCTGAATGATCTTATGGACCTCCATGTATGTGCAGGAAGAACTCTTAATGCTGTGAGGTATTGGTATGATATCCTTGATCCCTATGTGCACCTTCTTGCAGGAGCAATTGGTCCAGATTTTCAGCTAATGGGTTACAATACTCAACCGCACTGTGCTCGTCTATTGGAGGAATACCTTAAAAGGGTGTGGCCAACACAATCTAGAGACCTCAATCCAATTGAGCATGTCTGGGATGCTCTGCTCTACAGTACAGCAAAAACTGTATATCTTGGTCCTCTTCTCAGAAGCTGGCATGATTTAAAGAATACCCAGCAACAGGAATGACAATCGATACGAACAGCGCTAATTGAGTAACTTATTACCCGCACGAGGAGTTTTGTGAAGCCTGTATTGGCATCCGAGGAGATTACACACATCATTAACACCACCCCTCTTCATTTTCTGCAAGTCCATATTTCCCCAGGGCCAAACTCCATCAATTCGGATATTGTTCGCCTGCTGTCTGATATACGTTCGTGACAGAACGCATCTGTGTGCCAATACTTACTAATCATTAAAAGAGTGCAACAAATATAATTTCCAGGTATTTGAGAGTTTTGGATTTAATCTTTTATATTATTTTAATTTTTAAACTTAACAAATCTGATTTACCTAACTGTTTTCACACTTTTGATGTTTAAATAACTCTCCACTTGCACTTAACCAATTACTTAGTCCGATGTTCCTATGCGAGTAAATGAGTGTAGTTTCTATAAGGGTTCTCGATCCTTACCAGGTTTCAATAAGTCAAATTAGACACAATCAAGTACACAGCAAGAGGAATTGTGAACAAACTAACTGTATGTATGTAGCACCTGAATTTTATGACAGTTTTTTGCGACACTATTTTATAAGAATTGAAAAAAAAGTATTGATTTAAAAACAAATATTCACTAGTGATAAACTGCACAAAAACAGAGAAGGACTTTTAATACTTTAGAGGGACAAGCTTCTTTTATCAGTCCACAAATCTTGCTTATAGAACAAGGAAAGCCGCCATATAAATGGCTTTGGTTACATTTAGCAGATACAGCACCAGTCTATTTTTGTAACCTGTCCTATGTTACAGTTACAACCTTATTTGTGCTGAGTAACAACATGTTTGCTGCTACACACATTTTTATAGAAATTACTTTGGTTACCAAAAACTTTCCTTTCTACTACTTACTTTAAGTGCATTCATTCTAGCATTGAAATGTGGAGTCTTCAACATTCGAAGAATGAGGTCAAAATGCATCTCGTTAGCTTTGACCTGCATTCCTGGCCATAATTTTGAACAAAGCTGATCCAATGCAACAAGTAGTTCGAAGATCGCAACAGTGTTCTAGAATAAAAGAAATAACAATAAACACCAGACGTTATTTTATCAGATAGTATTTAAATTTACCACTTAATCTGTTTAGCTGGAAGTATTTTTCTATCACAATACAAGGTTAGCACCTAAGTAACTGATGATCTTCAGTGATGTTTAGTAATACATAATTTTGTATCTTAGCAAGAAGTGAAAAGAGGAATTTGTGTTTAAATAAAACGGAAATGCATATTTAATATTTGATTTAATACTATATTCTATTAGACTAGGCTATATACAAGGGTCATTCATAAAGTAAGGGCTGGTCAGCCAATGGTCTAGTATAGTCGCAACTCAATTAATAAATTAGTTTATTTTTGTACATAGTCTCCCCCGGTACTGAAGCACTTATCATAGAGGGGCACCAGCTTTTGTACCCCTCATCATACAAGGTCAGTCACCGCTAGTGAGCTCAAGACAGTTTTCCACCCTCAGATCAAGGGATACAAAAGCTGGTTCCCCATTATGATAAGTGCCTCAATTCTGGGAGGGATTGTATACAAGAGCAAACTAATGTAATAGTTAAGTTTCTGCTATACAATAAACTAATTTCTTGCACTTAAGTTACTACAGNCTAATTAGCTAAGTGTCCCACTCCAATTAAAAGCAAAAATATTCAATAAATTGTTTTATAAAAGATGATAAGTTATTTTTATTTACTTTATCATTTTGCTTTCAATGTTTTGTAACAAAATATTCAATTATTTTAATACAATATAGCACGGACTACACAAGCAGGTATGATTATTTATTGTTTTTGTCCAACTTTTTTATGCTGAAAGTAATAACGTATGTAGATTTTAAATCTGTGACGATATCTGTTATTGTTCTGAGAGTTTAACTACTACCACATACTACACTTTATTAGAGTAATCTGTGCAATCACAATGTTGTTTATATTTATGTACATGCAATCATACTTTATCAACCCCGACAAATTAATGTTTTACAACTCAAACAAAAATACGATAGAACCATGTCAGCCAAACAACATTTTAATGATCTGAGCACTGGTTCTGAAGAGTGGCAAGATGACAGGTCAATATTTTCAGACAACTATAATCTTCTGTCAAATTTGACAAAAATCAGGGCTACTCCAGTAAAAGTTATGGTTAAATAAATTAGCTGTGCCCTATTATAGACCTTGCTTACCTCCCTACCTGAAAAAAAATCTACTTAAATCCATTATACATACAAACCACATAGACTAACGTAGAATTTCAAAATTGCCTCCTTGGTTTTTAAGTGTTGGAATGAGCAAAAATTTGTAACTCTACTAATCTGCAAGACCTTTAAAACAATGGGGCAGGGGAGAGAAGACAAACAAAACACACATACAAATCAGTCACCTGCACTTACTTTGGTCTTAAGTTCTTTTTCTGTGATTGAATCCAGATAGTTGAAGGCTCTGTTAATACAGTCTTGAAGCTTCTTTGTGGCCACACGAGGGTTCAGGAGCTCAGCGCACTTTGCAAATGGAATCAGCAATGCCCCCATGGTTATAGCATCTAAATTGTCACCTTCTCTTTCAAATATTGTTATCACTGCTTGCACACCACCTCTATCATCAAAAGAATTGACAAGGTCCACTAACCATCCATAAGGATCCTGTAACATACAAAAAGACTTAATTTGACCCTTGTTATAATGGAACAGGTCTGTTTCTTTCTCTCTACAACAATGAATATATAACAAAACTCAATACAAAACACAAGTTCGATTANAAATAAAACAGGAATAACCTCTCTAATAAACACATGTCACTATACTGGCTTCAGATATGATACAAGACATGAATGAGGTGATAATAAGTGGACTATAAAACATCTATAATTTTGTAAACACTACGAAAACAAAAAAGTATTAACAAAGTAAGGCCCGAGATCTTTTCTGTTAACCGCTGGTGTCAATAATTTTAAAATCCACAGCATATCATACAGATAAGTCAACACGGGGTATATAACTCATTTTTATATTACCACAGCTCATTTCTTTACTGTCAATACATTTGTAAATGTAATGGAGGTACAAGACCCTTACTTTAGTATTTACATTACTGTCACTGGAATACATTAAAGACATTTAACAATAGGCAATGCCACAATGCAGAAATTCTTCAGACTGAATGCATAATCATGACTAATCATGTATAACTGATTAGTGAATTGAATCTGCAATACATGTGTGCCTTGGTAATCACTCTTTTTTAATACTGCTCAGAACTTGGCATATGTCGCTTTATATTTCCTCTCTGACTAGTATATCCAGCATAGAACATGTACAGTACAGCAAAGAACATATAGCATACGGATATGAAAAACAACGACATTTGTATACAAAGTTTCTTGTACTGGAACTAGAATGTGTAGTAGAGCAAATTATGTACAGTGCCTGAATGAACATTTCTGCCAATTTACTCAAACTAAGAAAACCTGGAAAAAAAGGGNACTAGAAAATGTTCCCAAAATATTGAACACACTGACAACTTATTTATATAAGGAAAAAAAACGACTCAATTATCTATTTTATCTCATATATACAGCAATGTACTCCTGTTTCTGTAAGAATATGAATAAGTTAGAAGGTTACAGATATAAAATGATAAGTTATATTAATTCTGATTTTGGCAGTTTGACTGTCAAGACACATTTTGATAGTATGGGACTGTATGGCCTAATTTGTTCCAAAACTGAAAACCCAAAATATCAATAAAATTATTCAGCTATTAAGTTATTTTATACTTTTTTTTAACTGCCTGATAATTTGGTCATTTATATACAGGGTGGTCGGAAACAACGTGAACCGGTTACATGGGCGTTAGAGGGGTGGTCGGACTGAGAAATAATTGTGAAAAAAAATATTCGATATGTTGCGCCGTTGTCGTTTTATAGGCTTCTGAAGTTAGCCAATCAGATCGCTTCGCGGGCGATTTTAAATGGGCTGTGGGAGGCGGTGTTGCCAAGTCTGAAGACCAGCTTGAGAGCAGCAAGCAACGGAAAAAAATTCCTTGACTAGGGCGGGAATTAAACCCGGACCCGCGGGCTTAAAGGGTCGCGCCTTACCAACTATGTTAAGGTGACACCGGCTGAAAGCTCTTCAACTCGTGTACACGGTGAGGTTGTACGTATTTGATGTCGATTTCTCGGCATCGGTTGCTGCTAGGCGATCGGTCACTTACGGAAATCTTCGTTAAGCAGCCAGTCGGCATGCGAATAACTGTGGTGGACTCGGAGCTATTTCTAATAAAATACGCTTAAATTTTTTTTACAATCTGGCAATGCTGTTTTAATATTAGACAAAAATTGACACGAAAAATTTGATTGTATAATTCCATTTTAAAATACTGACAAAAATCCTACCTAGGAAATGCACCAGAAAACGTTTTCAAACACCTATAGGCCTAAAACAATGTATGGCTTAAAATCTTTCCAGAAAATACTTTAATGTCTGTTTACGGTATCTGGGCACTGAATACTGCCAATTGTGGTGACTTTGAGACCTTTGTTGGTGTTTGCTTATTCTTATTTATTGTTTGAATTTTTTTTTTAGGGAACTATGGTTATTTAGTCTTTGATTCAGGTGAACAGAAGGTGAAGATGCCAAGAGACTGCTATTGTGAGCCTGGGTCAAGGCCCTACAGTGAGGAAAAAATTAAAAAAGCATTGGTTGCTATAAAAAGTGGAATGTCCAAGAAACAGGAATCTAAAATCTTCCAAATTCCACGTATTATAATTATAATCAAGGTGACTGGAAAGCATGAAAAGTCTCCAGGTGGCTGGCGAGTCCTGATCAGTGAAGAAGAAAAGACACTTTCTAGCACTCTTGTTACAAGGGGGTTTCTGCTGACAAAAGACTTCGTTCTGTGGTTAAAAAGTACCGTGACAGAAAAGGTGTTACACTTTTCAGTGTGTTCAGCCTCAAACATCACCATATCCAGAGCCAAGGTTTATCATCATTTGTTCCATTGCAATCAAGTAAGTATCTATCCTTTATTTCATATAAGGTGTCAAACTACATTTAGAAGGCTGGCTACAAGGCTAAAAATAATAAAAATAGTGTCAAAGTCAACCCAACTTCAACACCATTGATGTTGTGATACAGTTATAAAAGAACAAGAGAACCTTATCTTATTCCAATTCAATTCAACTATATGTTATGATATTTCACCCAGATGACCTCCAGGCTTCCTCAAGCACAAATTATATCATATGGTTACATCAGTAAAGGTCTGTCCTATTAGCTCTCAAATTTGTTGAGATTGTCAACACCTTAAATCTCTTATGAATGTCACTGTACCAGACTTTTAAGGTTATGGAGCTCCATAAATGAAACTAACACTCACTGTCCTACCCATTTGGGTCTAAATGAAACTTCAGACTGTAGTTGGTAGCTGATGAAGATGATCTGTCAATTAACTGTCTTCCAACAAAATTTAAACCAATAATGTTTTTAAATATCTCATAAAAAGACAAGTCCTAAAAATAACTTTTACAAAGGAAACAATAAGCCATACTGTTTTATAAAAAAATATTAGTGAGTATACAAAATATAATGTACGGATGAAACAAAGAAAAATCTTCCAAACGGTATGTAGTAAAAATTCTAGAAATGGGTAAAAAAAATTTACTACGTTTACTGTAGAAAATACTTTATAACATATTACACTTATAAATGAATCACTGAAATTAAGTGTGATGTGATGTAAAATGCTGGGCCTATTTTATCTGAAGGGCATACATTTTACACAACAGACTTTTTTAATTCAACGACTTAGCTGTAAATGTAATTCAATTCTTTTTTTTTCCGTTTACATCAATGGTGCTGAAACAGTCTTGGTTCTTTGAGCAAAATTAAGACAGATTTAGAGTTCAGGGCATCCAGCCTTAATAATGGTTCGAGTGATTTCGAAATAAGTGACGTCGTGACTTTTTCTTTTTCTGGTTTTATACTTTTATGTTGGTAAGAAAGCTAAAACAAGATTTTCAAATTATTTATTTTAGTTCCTAGCTATTTTTTTAATTAAAAAATATATCTTAAGTTTAGCAGTAAAATAAATAACGTTTAATGAAAGAACTTCATTAGTTTTCGAGGCCATACCAGCTGCTGTTGAAAGCAGACACAGAAGTTTAAAAAGGTTGAATATGGCAAAAATGCCCACCATGTTTTGTGTTGCTCATAACAAAAAATTTCTTACAATGTAATTTTACCAAGGATATCAGTGTGAAGGTAAACTACACTGTCCTTGATGTTGCCAACAATTTACACTCTGCAGAATTTGATCAATCGTAAGCATGATTCGAAATATGTACAACTTAGTTTATTTATACTTACGGTTAGGATACAGCGTTACCAATGTGCCCGAAAAGCACTAAATAGCTTGATTTTTCAACAAATTTTTCTCTTAAATATGAGGTAACCTCCACTTTTTTTTTATTAGAAAATAAAACTAGCACATTTTATTAACCAGAAAATAAGTTTTTAGAGGCCAGATTATTGCATTGAAATTATGAAAATTTTAAATTAAAGGTGCAGAGCTATGGCTTTGGGAAGACTACTGCAAAACAGGGCTACATTCAAACTGACTATATGTCCAATATTATTGTGGGAAGGTGCACAGTTTTTAGCGCAATGTGTTCAGCGATTGTGAAACTATAAATATAGATACTCTGACAAGGAGGTCGCTCAAAATACAGATACTCTGACAAGGAGGTCGCTCACAGCTCCAAAATCAAACAAAATATTAAATCCAAAGACATTTTTATTTGCATTGGAAAAACTTGCACCCTAAGCCATCACCCCCTCAAGTAACCAAACACAAATTATACATATAAAGCAGCTTAAAATTAAATTACAAGTGTACATCTACATAATTAATGGTACTGTACTTACACTTCTAAGGGAAGGGGTTACAGCAAATAAATCAGTAGGGCCGATGTCTGTGGCACTGTCGTGTATCCGATTCTTCAGGCTCCATTCCGTGTGTATGTCAAAAACCTGACAATGTAATGAACATGATAAGTGCAGTTTAAAATTAATATCAGGTTTTTATACAAAGCGCTGGTTCTTCAATCAAGTCATGAAGTTCAAGAATATTTGCTTCATCTGATCTATTGGTCACTCACAATACATACTATATTAACAGAGTTCATGGCAATTTAGTAAAGGGTATTTTTAAACATGATATGATTAACACATAAATATGGTACTAGTAGTTATCATAAATAAAGCAATGGAAGGCATTGCACTGGAAGCCCTCGCTTGACTAATAACCTTCTAGGCTCAAATCAAACAGGCTTAAGGAAACTCACTTTTTTGGTTAGTAGAGATGGACATCAATTAAAATTTTATAGAAGATTGGGGGATTTAACAAACTATAGGAAAACATTCCTGTCCCTATTTTGGGTGCAAAAATAACTGGAATTACTGTTGTGCATTACCCTCATATCCTGTTACATAAATGCTCATTGAAAATGTTTTAAATTATATTCAATCACCAACATATTCATCCATTACACATCAAGAACATTAAAGAAACATGTATATTATGACTTATAGCTTATCTAGCTATTGAAGTACAAGATTTGTTATTAATTTTGATCAGATGGTAATGAAAGAAATTTCTGCCTTTTTTGGAAAGTCAAAATGGAAATTTAGCCCTCAGATAAATATTTAAATGAAAGGCGTTTCATTTTTACTCAGCGCTGATTATCATAATTACCGTACATATTAAATTGAAGACACTAAACAATGTTAAAGTAGAACCAATATACTGCCCACTGAAACATAAACTATGATAAAATAATGGTGAACATATATACACAATGTTAATATGTAATTTATCTCCCCCCCAAAAAATCTACTTTTTTTTCAATTGTTTTTCTAACTCTTTTCTAAATAAGTTACCTAGTAGTTTTCTTTACAGTTTATTGTTAGGAAAAGTGTTGGATAAACTGTTTGGAATAGTATAAGAGCCATTCATATAACAGTTGTTAGATAAACTGTTGAAAAAGTATGGAAATTATTTGGAACCAATTTATAGAAACTTTTAGAAAAACCAATAAAAATGTTAGGAAGTGGTCTAGAGACACTGTTTAGATAAATATTAGTCAACTCTTTTTCTATAAAGGGAAGTACGAGGAAATATGTTAAAGAAACTCTCAGGAAAGTATTATACCAACTGTTGAGAAAACTGTAAAATACCGTTTAAAGAAAATGTTTTGAAAGTGAACCACTACATTCTCAGAAATGTATAAATTCCTTTTTAAAGAAGATATTATGGAGTCTGCTGGAAAAATATATGAAAATTGAAAACTGTTAAGAATACAGTTATGACAATTTTTAGTGCAACTGTTAACAAAAGTGTTAAGAAAAATGTTAGTGAATTATTAGATTCATTTGCTCAACTTGTGCAAAAACTAATCTTCTACAATGAACATTTTCAGAGAGAACACTCTTGTTCATAAATCAAATAAATGCCTCTGGACTGGAACCCATGACGATAAGATTTCAATTAATAACAACGGAACATTCTACCCAGTATTTGTAAACATTTAGTCCTTAATAAACTTCTACATCCAACATATTCCAAGATANCGGTTCTCTCAAAAATCGTATAAAACCCTTTGGATTCAAACCCGTGACAGTTGGGTTTAGATAGTTAATTAACATTTAATTTACTTAACATTTCAAAAGTTATGGAGGAAAAATAATATCTATGACGAACCCTTTCCAACATATCACTGTTGTCCGTAAACCTAATAGGGGTCTCTGGATTTGAGATGTACAAATCATTAATATCAGTTTAAAGTACTCAAAATTTCAAAAATTTCTGTTCCAAATCCTGTCTTCTACGAAAAATACATCCAGACACAATGCTATTTCAAAAAATAGAACAAAGGCCAATGGAATTTAGCCCCTGNATATGCGATTATTACCAAAATTTGCCAAGTCTTGATGAAAAATTAAACTTCTCTAACCAATACTTTTTTAATGTTGCTCTTGCCAATAGATCAAATAAAGGCCTCTGGATTCAAACCCATGACAATGAGATATATTTTTTAATGTCTAATTAATATACTCAGCATTTGAAAACTTTTGGTAGAAAAGTAGACTTTCCCAGTAAAACTAGCTGTTGGCCAAAACAAGACTTAAATTTTCACAACTATGACATTGTTAATTTATTCAGAATAGCAAGCAAATGTGACATCATGAAGCACAAGACCTAATCCAAATTAAAAAATGTATTCAAGGTTACTGGTACAAAAAAAAAGTATTGGTAGACCTACAGAATATAGTTTGTAATGTTTCTGGACTACAAAACAATTGTAATAGCAAACAAAATACGTATATATAGATTAATGCCTATACTGTCCATTTCAAAACTTCCCCAAAGAATTAGGATAGTGTACACACTGGTTATAAACTGGTATTGTATTGTAACAAGAAAAAAATACACTTGTACTTACAAGGGCAAGTGTGTCCAAGAGCATTTGAACCGGCACAGGTGGATACTGCAATCGAGCAATCACCAAATCTATGAAAAGGTCCACCATAGTATACACTCCCTCCTGGATTTCCGAACTCCAGTTACTAACAGCATTGGCATTGAGTAACTTGCGAAAAGTCTCTGGCATACACCGTTCCAGGAAGCGAGTGCAATCTACATCAATGTGACACCTCCCTGAAAATTGAGAGTTTTCCGATTCAATTGCAAACTATTAGTGCTAGCAGAACATCAACATATCATCTGTAAAACATACTGAAGTATTGTCTTACCTTTCTCAGCTAAACAAGTGGCCGCTATCAGACACTGTCCCAGCGATTCTTCACGCTTGTAAGGGATGTGCCATTGACTGGGGAAAACTCGTGATTCCAATTCGTACAAAGCCGCTGCAGGAAACGCATCAGAATCCTTATCTGGTTCCTCTGGAATCTCCAACTGTGGAAAAATAAAAACATATTGTGTATTCAATTATTCCACTGAAATTGGAATGTATTATTATATACTTACACCATTTCTAATGGGCACAATGCTACAAAATATTTTAGGACTAATGGCATATAGTATATTGTTTATTCCCAGTAGCTTCAGCAGACATGTAGCTAGCACTGGAAAATACTTATCTGGCCTATAAACCTAATGATAAATTCAGACTTTCATTAAACAAACAAAAATGCTAATTAGTTAGCTAATATGGCAATGGAAAGTTAAAAGAAAGATTACAAGAGACAAAATCTCCCATCATTTTATAAAATCCTTCCATTATTTCAGCAAAAAACAGACTTCTTAGGGCTGTCTTAAAGAATCTTTACAACAATTCATTTTACAAGTTTTTCCAAAAGTGGCATTCATCCTGTTAACATAGGACANACACACTCAACCTTTCTGAAAGGTAGGCCAAATCAGAGATTACAATGGCTTAGTGAACTGTCAACACATCTGAACCAAAAGTAAAAAATAACATACCCATTACACCACAAACAAATTACAAATGTAGAATTACAAAAAAACACATTGTGAAACTGAACAGATGGACAAGAATGGGTGTTCTAGAATGGTAAGTAAAATAAGCAACTTGAGTGCCGTTTGGGAAATTAATTCAGGAAATACATTGAGACTCTATTTCTGCTAATAAAAAATCAGAAAAAACACCAAAGTTATGGTTTTAGTAGATTAAGGGTACACAAGAGATATGAAGAGCACAATATCATCATGCCATAGAAGCTATAATTCAGGACAAATGTTCAGCTTTCAAAAAAAGTAAAAAAAAAGATTTGGTCATCATTAGGGGCAGCCAAATCCACAATTTCTGGGTTCGAGAGAAACCTTTAAAAATTGTTTTGAACTGAACCTAAACTGACTTTTAAAACGAAATGTAAAATCCAGTCGAACTCAAATTTATGAAACTGAGATGAACTTTCTTTAAAGGATTAGGGTGGTTGCTTAGTTAAAACATTACGTACTTTAATTACAGGTTGGCAAGTAATTTTGTCCCAATGGCTCCTGAAAATAGAGTTGGTAACTGATCACTTTTTTTTTTATGTTAAGCAACTCACGAAGGACCGTGAGTGCCAAAACTGGACATAAAACTAGGACGAAAGCAAGTGTTTAAGAACCTTTGTTTTGAAGGGTTGGAGACTGTATGTGCCAGGGAAAGCAGAAGACAGCAGAGTTCTAGAGTGTAGTAGGCCATTCTGTGGGCAAAAAACTTGACCATGTCAGGATGACACGAGTAGTACGAACATGGATAGCAATAGGAGGAACCAAAGATGCGAGCTCGCAGGAAAATTCATTAATATTTTATGATTCTGAACCAAAATATTTAAACTCTGCTCGGGTCCAATTTAAATTTTAAACCAGCTCTAGTAACTATACTAACGAATCAGACTGAAACCACAAATGTATAATACTGCTTCAAAACAGAGAACCAAATAGTATGTTTTAAGTTTTAACAAAAGGAACATAATGGAAGAAACATATTCAAATCAAAGATTAGAACATTCTGTTTCATTTTAATGCTGTTCTGTAACCCAACATATTTCTCCCTCAACTTGGAACAGTAAGAGTAATAATACCCTCGGATTTAGGGAACAGGAAAGGGGGTGGGGGGAGGAAGGTATAGATGGTAGTAATTACTGAAATTTTCATCTTGGTTTCCAGAATGCAGAATATTGTCTCAATCTCCCCCAAACCAGGAATACCTATTTTATCAATTTACTTTTTCCAAGAAAAAATTGTAATTGTAAAATGTTTAGTGCTTATCAGTGAGGTATGCCTATACTTAAAGGTGAAAGAGTGCTATGAGAACTCAATTTGAATAAAGAACTACATAATGCCAGGCTGTTCTAGACTGCCATTATAGCCCCAACCCAACATTCCTAGATACAATGGGCATTACACGGCTAACTGGAATTAAGAGTAAATGGATGTGACCCAACAGAAAACTGTATAAACTCAGCATTATTAAACTGAATCAAACTCCCTTTGGACTAAAGAAAGTGAAAGTCTAACTCTTAACAGAACCAAATATTACACATATTAATTATTAAAAGCGGTACCGATAAATCCAAATTTCATTCGACTAGTGTATTAAAACAAAAAGACAATATATTTTACTAGGGCAATGTTAAAAATTGGATTGAACATATCATTCCACTATAGTAACCGTTTGTGATTTTAAATGAGAACATTTCTCACTATTCACCAAAGTTTCAGCCCTATGTTATCATAGGGCTGAAGTATCGAGGTTAATCCTATTATTAAAGACAAAAATTGGACAACAGCTACTCAGTCATGCAAACAAGCCTTTGGTTAAACAAAGAAAAAAATGACAACTTCTTCACAAACTTTTTTTTTTTTTACATACAGGAAAATGTTAAAAAATACATTATTGTAGACTTACTTGCAAATCTTAGTAAACCAGTCCCTCATAAAATGCTAAACACCTATTAAAGTTTTCTACAGGGTGATGTTAGCAGGCTTATCCAATAGCCAAGATGGCATAGCCGACATCTGGTTTGGCTGGCTGCTTTGTTTATGAATGAGTTTGGAGCAGAGAAGGCTACCTAATTTAGGTTCCAAATGCCATCAAATGCTGTGTTTAAGTGTGTCCAGTCCCTTCATTGAAGGACAGAGGCTGCACTTCCATGCTTTCCCTAACAAAAACATTTTTTTCCAAAAGCATGCGACTTTAAATCTGTATGGAAATAGCTGTATCGCCATGGACGAAAGTGTGTAGCAGACACTTTGATGATTTGGATTTCTTGACTCCACATCTTTTAATAACAGAATATCATTTTTAAATTTCTTGACCTGGAATATCCTCTATATTTAGAAGAATTTATAAATGATTTTCTTGAATCCCTTCCAAAACTTCTTCGACACTCTTTTATTGCAAAACAACAATCATCATTTCTTAGTCATCTTAAGGAGGAAGTAAAAGGATCAGTTCATTGTACTTTGTGATTTCGCTGAGAACTATTCATTTATCTTGCAAGATGCTGCCCAGGGATATCATTGGAATAATGCACAAGCAACGATTCATCCATTCTCCATATACTCAAGGTATGCCACAAGCATTGAGTTGCAGCACCCCAGTTTTGTAGTTATTCCTGTTTGTCCTACTCATGACACTGTTGCTGTCCATTGTTTCTGACGAGTACGCGTGGAATTCATCAAGTCGCATTGAACTCCAACTCCATCAAAGATTTACTACTTTTCCGATGGCTGTGCAGCCCAGTACAAGAACCGGCTTGCTTTCTTAAACGTGTGTTTACATGAGGAAGACTTCGATGTCAAAGCGGAATGGCATTTCTTCGCAACCTCCCATGGGAAAAGTTCATGTGGTGGGATTGGTGGCACTGTGAAGAGACTGGCAGCAACGGAAAGCCTTCGCCTTGTTTACAATGAGCAAATCGTGACACCCAGGCAGCTTTTTGAGTGGGCTAAAGTCAACATCAGGTCCATGCACTTT
>KZ869459.1:67620-86076 GCA_003456935.1 Machilis hrabei | reverse complement strand
GGGTATTTATTACTTTCTTCCTTATCATAGACAAATATAAATTACATATCATTAGACAGTATGATCCTTAATTGTAAGTTTTTTAGAAAAAATACAAAGGGTGTAAAGCCGTTGGTACGTATATTCTCCCCAATTTGGTTAAGATAAATATAAGAGTGAGATCTACTGTATAATTCATTCGTGAGGCGAGCTTAAAATGGTAATTTATATTGTCTCAGCTGCATTCACAGAATAACACTAACGTTTCTGCAATGACGGAAATTAGCTCCATCACCTAAATATCCTCCAGATCTACAAAGAGAGTAGACAGTGAAGTGAGAAAAATAACAATATAGAAACATTGTCTCCATTCATTAAGGCAAGGCATGTTTTTTTCAAATGCAAATAATTATTTTTAAATTAAGATCAAGTACAGTAGCTTAGCCTTGGTATACTTACTGTATATAGTCGTATGCAGGCGGACAACGTCAACAACTAAAAAAAATGTAAACCTGTTCATATAAACGTAGATTCTGGAACAAAAGCGGGTGTATTGCCCTCTGGGAATCTGATTACGAAGTGAGACAGGTGATGGAACAAAGGAGTATTAATGGTTATCCCCACATATATATATAACCCTTTTCTTAATTACCAATTCTTTTCAGGGCTTTATCGACGGTTCGAAACTGTTGTGACCTGTTTGTGTTTTCTTTTCCTAGCATCATTCCCATTTTTGGGGTCTGCTGTCGGGCAAGGAATCTCTCTGAATTTGTGATCCTTAGCCCCTCGGAGACTGCGACGAGGTTGTGAGGGCTCTGTAGAACTCGGCCTGTCGCTACGGCCTGTCAGTTCCTCGGGGCACTGGTGAGGGTGTTGGCACCAGTGGGGATCGAACCCGGGTCTCCCGCTCCGGAAATTTATACTCTTACAACTGAGCCACGGAGCCCCTTTGTGTATGTTTGTTTTTCTTTTGGGTTTTATCATACAAGTTAATCTAATTTGAAGGCAGTTGAATGAGAAGCACGTCGTCATGCTCTAGTACTGTCATGTAATTTTTACCCTCCTTGACTTTGTGAGTTTTTTTACAGTTTCTATCCCTTGTTTAGATCTTATTTCTCTTGTTCACATCCTTCAATCAAAGGATAAGAGCTTCTACTTAAACTCTCTTTGAGAAATAGCTGAAGAGAAGGAATTAAGGAGAAAGATACAGTAAACATCAACATTAAAGTTCATAATCTCCGGAAAAAAACAGAAATTAATGTAAAAAAGTTTGGACTTATCAAATATTAAGATCATCTATGTCTACGTTAGCGGGTTCCAGGCAAAAAAAAACATTGCTTGAAAAAACTCGTAAGTAGTTTTGCATATGAAGAGTCCGCTGCGAAGAAGAGGAATGTCAAGTGTAATTAATTGTTGAAGAAATGATTTTTAAACTTTGAAACCACAGTACTATAGGATAAGCAAACAAAAATGATGTATTCCTGTTTCATACAAACTGTTTGTATATTACACATATTATAAACTGTAAACTAAAAATTTCGATTACAAAACCAAAAAAAAATTCATGAATCGATACATACAAAAAGTACAAAAAGAGGAATGTCAGTAATTTTACATTTTTTGATGAATGCACATTTTCTGACATGTCAGATCTCTTATTATGTGGGAGTTGTCTGTAATATCCATTTGCGTCTGGGTAACAAAACTGCTTCAGGTGCTGTAAATCTTGGAATTTCTCCTATGAAATTAGTAATAATACATCTGAAATACAAATTAAAAAATTAAAAATACGTTTGTATGCAATTTGTCAGAATGTAAGTAACAGTGGAAAAATTAAGGAGCTAATTACCTTCGTAAGGCTTCTCAGGTAGGAAGAACTCGCCAACTTTTTGTTGTTTATCCTTGAATTGTGTAAGTTGACCATTCTTTGGGCCTATCAATGCAGTTTGCCACATTCCATTGTATGTGGCTCTATGCTGCACTACACGAGGATGATCCACTTACAAAACAATTTCAGTGACAGTTCTTGTAGCTATTAGAAACTCCTTGTGAAACAATGGTGTTAAGTACAGTATCCAGTTTCTCAGAATAGCTTGATCAACATGTACAACACTGCAAGATGATGGCTTAATGAGAGCACTTAATCCTAACATTTTAACAGCAATAATTCACACGCTGACCTTTCTGACAAGTCACTTCTATTACTACGTAAAACAAATGACTGCTAGATGACGTGGTATGGTGATGACATTCCCCTTTCTTGCACTGTTTTGTCGTGACATTCCCCCTTTTTGTATTGTACAACCAGAATATCATCTGTTTTGCAGTTTAATATAACATATAAAACTATACTCCATTTCATGTATAATGTGGCATATTTAACTCATTTTTCATAGATTTATGACGTCCCCCCTTTTTGCAGTGGACTCTTCATACGAATCCATAAATCTCGTCATACCTATCCATACATTTCAACTCTTTCTCCACATGCACGTCTACGTGTACGTATCCGATAGCGTATTTTATAATCCCAGTCTTACAATAAATTAGGTTAAAGAATAATATATTATTTTTGCATGCAGTTGTATGATATAAGAGAAGACACTACTTACAACAATTTAAAACTTAAATCCTTATTGAAAATCAATGTCTGGATTTCGTGAGAAACTACTGGAAATAGTGCTCCGAAAGGATCTGTAATTATAAAAGTAGTATGTATACTTATACGGTACATTTACATTTAAATTATTTTAAATACAAATTAACTGTGGCCGACATGGAATCGAAAATCAGAACATGCTCGGCTATGACAACAAATACAAGTGTCCTGACGGATGAACTGTTATTATTTGTTATTGAATGATTAAGTTGTACCCTAAATCACATCATCGGTTATCAACATATAAGATACTTCAAATATGAAGTTTTACTCTTAAGAGAGTGTATGTGTATAATACGAAATTATTAAGTTGTTGCTGCTCGGGAAACTTTGGTCAATGTTGTCTTATCAGATCCCAATATTTTAATAAATACATGTGCCATTTAATATTGATGCTGAACCAAAGTTTCTTTCCATTATGTTCTGATGGAGAAAAATTACTGAACAGGGTTTATAACATTCAGTAGCTACCATTATACCAAAGGTAATATGGAAAAACTATAAAAATCCCTTAAATATAATTTAAAACGTACGTCATGCCAGTTTGCATTGTTTGAATTGATTTGGCCTTTTTACTAATGTCACAATGTGAATTATTTTACTCTTAAGTATCGGTCATATACGTATGTCGGACCACTCAGTCTGCTAAATAATATGAAATACGTTGTCGCAAAAATACGCCAGGTCATGTAGTAAATGTTAATAACTCAGACCACATGAATATCTGGACTTAAGAAACTCGTCTTATTCTACGCTGAGTGTTGAAATAGAAAAGTTCGAAAGACAGTAGTCAATACTGAAGTACTGCAATGCCCCAGGAACGTCGTTTAGGCGTTTCTTTCAGATGTAGGGTGATAAGGAGAATGAAGGCTGGCCAAAATCAGGCTGAAATAGCTAGTGGTTGTAGTTGTATGTAAGCCGCAAAGTCGTTAGAAGACTCTGAAACCAACTCCAAAGAAGTCAAACCATCACAAGAAGGCCTATTTCAAGCTCCCTCTAGGGTAAATCCATCTTTGATTATCATTGTGTGACTGTAACCACTTAGGTATCATTGTAATAATACATCATGTCAGTTTGCTCCAGAGTTGTCTGCAACAACCAGACGACATGCATCCAGGCAATCAGTTTACGGCATGCTTTACGAAAGAGGTGCACATGCAATACGATTCTCTATCTGTATTCCCTTAACCCTTGCACAAAAAAACAACCCGTTTGATTTGGTGACAATAACGTGTCTTTTGGACCCAAGATAAAACATATGGTGTGCTTTCACAGCAGACTCACGTTAAAGTGTGATAACAGTCTCTCGACACAGATTTATCTGCAGAGAACTGGGAGCAAGACATCACAAAAATATCAAGAACATAGACAAATACTACAGTGTTGTGCTTTTGTAAGGTGGCACCACAGTCAGTGATCACACCGACCTTCATGTGTTTACAGGAGAAACCCTCAATTTTGCGTTGTATCGGGATGAGACCCTTGATTTCTATGTGCTTCTTTTTGCTGGAGCAATGGATTCAGACTTTTAGCTATTGGACGATAACGCTTACCGGCACAGAGACCACCTAGATGAGAAATATACTACACAAGAGGATACCGATCGAATGGAATTACCATTGTCTCGAGGTATCAATCCTATGGAGCATATCTACGATAATATAGTGCAACGAAATACACATTTAGGTTCTCTCCTCAAAAGCTAGAGCAATGTACAGAATGCCTTGAGAAGAGAATGGAAATTGATCCAGCAGCTCTTTTAACAACCTTATTACATGTATTGGCATCAGGTGGCTCTGTGAAGCTTTTATTGCCTTCCGAAGAGATCACCCATCTTATTAAATCATCTTCTCACCGTACCTTTCAATTTTCTAGAAGTCTAAATTTCTGTACGATCCCTCATGTGTATTCTGTATATCATAATGTCAAGTTAGTTTTCTTCACTGTTGTCTGTCGTACATAATTTCGTGGCATAATGCGTATATGTACGACGTATTAATAAGTTAAATTCAGTAGTTCTTTAAGTATCTTGCTTTTTATTTTGCTCATTAAGTTTTGATTAGTGGAATGAACTCGCTGAGAATTCTTCTTCAGATTTTCCGCTTATACGCCCGAGTTTATAGTGTATCTAAGTGGCAACATGCACATTTCTTTCACCTCTNNACTCTTCCAGAAGACTGTCGCCATGATGTTNCTGACTGAGGGAACTGCCTGTACCNTTTTTCTTCGTGGAAATATCATATAATGCCACTCCATGGATTTATTTTTCGTCTAGAGCTCGAAGTGTAGAATGAATATCTCGTCTATTTTGACAACACTGGATAAGAAATCATCACACTCAGTTTCNTAACGTACTAGAACTTTGAGCAGATAATTGTACTTCGTACCTTAAGCTCTTCGGTTAGTCATCAACAACCCAGCAGACACACACCTTGCAATATCCTAATTTGTTGATAAATCTGTAGTGCTTCCCTAACCAATTGGAAGTTCCACGGTGAGTTTCAGGTTTTTTATTCGTTCATCGTTTCGACAAAAATTGTCTTATTTTTGCAGTATTAAAAAGTCACAGAATTTGAGGGGTGGCTGTGCGCTTAAGATCTGAAGCATTGCCTTATCCTTGTTCAAGACGATACCAATCAGTTCGCCCAGCGGGTGACGATTCTTTTGTGTCTCTACATGCAGTACATTTATTAAGGGCCTGTGAATGGTTGTGACGTATTCGGTTTCTGTTAAAAGAAACNCAATTATTGCTCTCTGCTTGGAACTCACATCACTCACAGATATAATTTTTAAAGCCAACTGTTTCACAAACGTGAAGGGAAAATATTACAGCTACTTATATAAACGCACGAATCTTCATTGCTGTACTACGGAAAATAATATTACCATCCTACAGAATTTGACCTAAAAATTAAAAACTTTGAATTAATTTCCTGGCGTCAAATAGAACATGTTTTCCATAAATTTAAAGACAAAATTAAGAAGATTACAATCAATGTACAGTTTAATTAGTATAATGCACATTTGCAAAATTTATTTTTATAAAAGAATATTTCAGTCATGCATTTTGATTACTTCCGCTTGAGAGCACTAATTTGCACTTATGACTCGCATTGAGATAACGAATGAAAATGTTCATTGGTTAGAGAACACCAGTAATTAATTCACTACATATGCAAACAACACGTTATTGCTTTTAACTTCAAATATTCAAGTGTGAAAAACATTTCCTCTTTTCTTGTAATAACGAGTGCGTTATCTTGTTTGCATGTGTTATTTTTGTTCATATGGAAATACGTACTCAAACATGTGTGAATATGAAAATAATCCCCAAACTATCACCTTGAATATTTTACATTGCTAAGTAATGAATTATTATTGATGACACAGAAGAGTAAGGACAGTAAAAAAGTTGTTAAATTTATATGTTTACTTGAGGATACATTTCCATGTGTTTCCATGTATACGTTCAGATGTGAGGACTTGGTTCATAAACAGTATGAAACACGCTTTTTTTGTTCTTTATTTATATAATTTTTCGTGTACCGTCTTTTGAGCCTATTTCGTCATCTAATATTCTAGCCCTCTCTTGATTCTTTTCCTAGCTGCGTAAATCATGGCGATGACTAAAAGTACCGTAAACTGGATTTCTGCCGTGAAAATTAGAGTTGTGAAAATATTGTAGAGGAAAGGAAAATGGAAATGAAAAACGTAGTTTTTATAGAAGTTATACAACTTGTATTTCTAGAGGATAAATAAATTTTAGCAAGCTAGAAGCACTTTCACCAACAAATATAGATTAGTTTAAAAAAAGCCTTACGCTCAAGATATATTCTGAGCAAAGAAGAATTAGATAAACATGAAACAGTATTTACTGTATAATCAGGAATAGAAAATAATAAAATGATATCATAAATTTGTATGTGATATGAAATTATATCGTCTTGTGCTATATCAAAAAATATCATACCACATGCATCTTTTAGGACATGAATACAAAATTATTAAAAAAAAAACAGAAACTTTAGAGTCCCGGCAACATTGCAAATCCAACTATTTGTACGTTTACTGAATGGAAACATATACTATCAAATGTGAGTTCTATTTTTTATACTCAAACCTTGACTGCTTTCATGAAAACTTAGCTTTTTTTTTTTTCAGTGACAAACCATGCAAATGCTTCCACCAGAAAATTGCCAACATCTACCAGCGCTGTCACGGAAAAATACGAGAATGGGACAAAGGAACATTTAAGAAAAGTTATATGATGACATTTTTTATAACTCTCGCCTATTTGTGTATGATTTCGTGATTTTACACCAGACACAGATAATGTTATGATAATACATATTTGTATGGACACACAATTACTTAAGTTTGCAGTTGTTATTCTGGTTTATCATTTTNTAAATTGCAAATTATTGTAAAATTAAAATTCATATAAACATTTAAGGAAAATACGTATAGTTGCTTCCAATGAATATTTATTTACTGGAAACTGAACTCAGACCATACTGAAAACCATAAAGTGTACCAGACCTTTACAATTACCGTAGTGCTGTTTAAGGATGTTAAAAGTATCACCTACGCCACGAGATGTTTTCGTTACATAAAATTAAAACATTAACAATCGTTACCTGAAGCNATGTTAAAATGAACTTGGCCTTTGAGATCTTCTACTGGTAGCTTTAAAGCCTGTTTAAGTAATATGCACTGTATTAATTCTTAGCTATAAAAACGAAAGTTATTTAGCCTTATAGGTATTTTTTGTAAAGTTACTTTCGGGTAATTTCATACACTTTTTTTAATGAGTTTCAGACCAAAATTTACACCAAATGCTTCTTCTTTTTTTTCAATTTATTTGTTTCAGAGGAAACGATACAATTGTTGTGGGAGAAACAGTTCAATTGAAATTTAATAAATTTTTAACATGATGAAGACATTTAATTTTGAGTACAGTAGCTGCACATTTCACCATTAAATCATGTTTGTATATATTTGCTAACCGTTTCTTAGTTTGCATAAATGCAGGTTTTCTTATACTGCAGAAACGTTGTACACACATCCCAAATCTTTTTGTTCGAAAAAAATACTTGTAATTGTGATTTTCTTCGTAATTTAAAGGCATTTTAATATTCTTTAGACATACAATTTAAACATCCAAGGGTTCAGACCATCTATGTCTAAACATTTTTTATAGTTTTGCAGACTGATGTGTATTCATACAACATATTAATTGCGAATTATAAAAGTACAAATAATGTATATAACTCCAGACTTTTTTCTTTTCAGATCTTTATTTTGACTGCAGTAATTGGACGGACAGTGGGATACGCTTTCTGTGTTTACAACGCACAGTTGAATCCATAAATAATGCAAAAAAGGTATATGTCACTAATTTTTCCAACACACACATTCCATTGGCAATAGCACGATGTTAAGTGCCACACGAGAAGTTAAAAGTTTGTGTACCATTAATACTAGTTTGGAAACTCACAATGGAACTATTTTGCGTCATCACCACAAATGGGTTCGACATGCTNATTCCAGTGCTGAAGGTCGTTTGACTGCATGGCCAGCCATTGTTGGGTAATTTGACCCTAAAGGTTGCAGCGGTAAAGTAGCTACAGAATTACGTTTATATTTACTTACATTGTCGGTTGACCTAGTGGTTGAGGTCGTTGACACTGGGCGGATCAAGTTGGCGGACGGTGGTTCGAGCCTGGCGGTGTATGGCTTCTTTAGACGATGTATGTTTTTGTAGACGGTGTTGTTTACCATTAGATCCTTTACATGAATACATCTTAATAAATACGTTGTACGAGAAATATATGCATGTAAAGTTTGCTAATAAATATATTCACTCTAAAGTGTATGTATCTCATATTATAAAACAACAAAAAAACATCAAATAAACACACTTTGTGTAACAGCAAACGGTACATGCATACATTTGTTACATAACGTATTTATTAAGCCTTATTTATGTGAAGGGTCTAATGGTAAACAACACCATCTACAATAACATACATACTGTAAGAAACCTATACACCACCCGGGCTCGAACTGCCGTCTGCTAACTTGATCCACCCAGTATCAACGACCTTTACCACTAGGCCAACAAACACTGTGAGTAAAGTTCAAAGTCATGGTGTAGCTACTTTACCGCTGCAACATTTAGGGTCAATTTACCCGATAATGGTTGCCCATGCAGTCAAACGACCTTCAGCACTGGAATGAGCATGTCAAACCCTACAGATTTTGTGCCCACCCATCCCATTTTGTGGTGCGATATCGATTGACTAATATAAGAGTGGGATCTTGTATAGTGGCATTTTACCCTAAATACTTCTAGCATAGCAACACANTAACTTTTTTCATTAAGAACAATTGGTTGGGGCGATTTAGCGATCAAGGTGTAATGGTAAAAGAGGAGGAGTAAGAAAACTGAATGGAGCATTTGTTTTTCCTCAGACACAGACATAAACAAATGTAGCTATTATTACGATATTAACCACAGTTCTGCGTTCCTCTTCGCATCAGTAGTCTTCTCGGCACAGTAACGTAGCCATATATAGTAGTTTTAATTTCCTAGTGCGATATTTTTTTTAAGCTAGAGTTAAAGCAATGTACACATTTTGTAGTAGATTTTAATATTTCACAGAAAAAAAATGTCTTTGTTACCGTTATTGTCCAGTGGCATCATCCTGAATTATATTTTGGTATTTATTGATTGCAAGTTTTACTTGGTCCGATGTATTTTTGTATGCCTAATTAACTTCATGTTTTATTTGAACAATTTTACACTTATGTTGGCTTAATTTTGTCAGGGTTAGTTCTGCTAATATAAATTGTATTCGTTATTACAAAATGGCTAGACATTGCATTATGCGTAGTATTCATAGACGTTTGTTTCTGCCAGGGCATAAAAGAGTAAGTTACAGTACCGTGTTGATAAGGAAATGTGTATGTATTTTGCATGCTTATATATTCGTATCTATATTTTGTATATGTTTATTTGTCGGAAGGCTTCAAGTTCAAGTCTCACTGCTAGTAATATATTTTTTCAATGTGTTTGTTGTTGTTTACATTGTGTATTATTTATTTACATACAGAAATTATTAACTTGTATTTTTTTAAAATTAAACTATGTAATAACTATTATAGAGTTTATAGAAATGGCAAACACCCTTTTCCTTATCTATTACTTTAAAAATATGTGGAAAAGGAAATACTTTTATTTACAGACACCACTTTCCTAAACTTATTTACAACAGTAAACAATACACAAAATAAAATTTTTATTTGTATTAAAAAGTAATATTTTTAAAGTGATAGACAATGATAAGGGAGTTAGTCCATTATTTAAATTATAAAATAGGAATTGGTTTGTTTATTTAAAAAAATACAGGGGCTTATTATCGGCATGTAAATAAACAATGTAAAAATCTAGTATTGGCAGTGAGACTTGAACCCGCAGCGTTATAACTATGAGACAAGAGCACTACGTGGTGAGCTACGCGGTTCGGTGAAATAATAATATTCTTATTCTGTACAATCCATATACCGCGCTCGAAAACTTCGAAGCCGATTTTCTCAAACTGGTCAAAAGCGCGCCTTACTAATTAGACAAATTAATGTCGTGTAGTCATATTTAAATGGGGGAATAACAATAATAATAAAACAATATGGCAGTCCCCTTGTAAATATGAAACTCCTTTCATATGGCGTCCCATTTTGAAATAAGTTAATCGATATATCACATATAAGTTCCAAAATTATGTAAAATATTATGGGATATAAATCTAAATTTTCCTTAATTTGCAATTAAAGTTAAACTTATGTTAATCAGTTCAAGAGTTCGGTTACCTGAATCTTTCAGCCATTCGAATAGTTTGTAGATCTATCAAATTAGGGTATTTAGGTATATACTTTTATTCTTACCATGAAACTCGAATCTTTTGTCTTAAGAGTGTCATTATTCAAAGCTTTTGGTACACGATTATCATGCCAATATGTGGTGTTTACCAACCTAAAAATACTAGTTTGGTTAATTTTGACAACACAAACATTCATTCCTTACGTGGAACTCGAATTCACAACCTCCGATCTAGAGCTTGGTACTCTAACCACTAGACACAAACAACTCGTTACCCGTATTTTTCAAGCACTATTTACTACTTATTCATTATGTTTCGTTAACGTCTCGCACCACACCTAGTCTTCAGTGAGAGTTCAACCCACAATATTTGGTGTGAGAGCTGGATAACTAACCAACTGCTACACCATGTTGAATGTTGCGTTGACCAGCACCCTCGTATTTAATTTATGTTTTATTGTTCATGTTCACAATAAAAAAAAAGTTCTTAAAAAACGTGTATACAATATTTGTTTTCTTAAGCCCGCTTTACATGGAACGACGAGACGTACGACTGATCGCATAAGTGGTCGTATGAGTCACATCGGATGGTGTAAAACACCGACAGCACGATTTATCATGTGATTTCTCAATTTGGTCCAAATTTTCACCCGACCATTTGAAATTGAACACGTCCAATTTTCCATAGGACTGCTCATATGAATGACTGTAGCGCTCGGTGTAGTTGAAAAGGAAATCTAGGAAGTAAACACGAAGAGCTTGGAAAAACGACGGCCCATTATCAATTCATGTGGAACAAAAATGATCCGTGAAGTTTACGAGGTTGTGGTATGTATACATTTATGTTACCTTATGCTTCAGTTCCAGTTTCCAATCTTCACTACTACAGTGTGATAGTATTGATTATAGTTTTACTATTCCTTCTGTATATTTTGTGTTTTTGAAAATTTAAAGAACATTAAGCATAACGCTTCTGAAAAGGTTGTTTTACAGTATGGTATCTTTACAAGGCAAAGTAAATGTCATTAGTGTTCTAGGTCATGACTGTAATTTATGAAAGAGTTTGGTTGTTAGCAATTAAGTCATAATTTTAGTATGATGTTTTCCTGAAATGTTGTGAACTTCATAATACTAGGGGACTATTATATTTTCAAAGTAGAAAATCGAACATCAGGACAGCTGTCAATGGAATTTTCCCCACTGTATTGGTTCTGTTGATGTTAAACATGTCCTGATCGACCCACCTGCAAATTCATGTCATTATTCTAGAACTGCAAACATACTTTTAGCATTGTTTTGATGTCAGTAGCAGACGAAGACATGAAATTCCTATATGTGGATTTTGGCACCAATGGAGGAGTAAGTGAAATACGGTTTCTCAGATGATATTTGTTATGGTTTTTTGCTTTGTGAGTAAACAATAAGAGTTAGAAAAAAAAAGTTTCATAAAAGCTGTTTCTTTTTAAACGTACTTTCCAATGAGACCTTCAATTAACTATGTTTTAATTTGAAATTTCGAAGTTGACCACAGGTACCCATACTTCCGGTTTGTTACAGGAAATGAAACTACCACCAATCGATTATTTACATAGGTTTTGGTAATATATATATATTTTTTGCGAACAACCAGTGTCATACAGTTTTCGAGAAAAAAGGCTGATACGGGTGGTCTGAAACACCCTGTATATATATATATTATTATTTCATTCATGTTTACAGCGTCCCTTCTAAATTTGTATTCTTAGCTTAGACTTAAACAGTAGACAAGCAGTATTTGAAACATTACTTCTTTTTCAATACTCTTTGTAAGACACTGACAAATTGTTGAAGTTTGTTTTTTCTGTCTCACTCATGCCGTAGGTCCAGTGAAAAATGGGCACATTTGCCTTACCGAGTCCAGGTTACGTCTAGTGTGTTACGAGATCAGAATTCCGGAAGCTTTCGTATTGACCAAATTTTCTGAACCAGTAGAGCAACGGAAAAATCGCGTTATCTGGAAAAAGCAGCTGCCCTTACAAATATTGAAGTTGGAAAGGCCACAAAAATACAATGAAATTTCAGGTTGTAATATATCAAGAAACCACAACACAATCATGCGTGTAACTACAAATGTCATTGAAGTTTGTTCATATTTTAAAATATATGTTTATACTCCGTTGTACTCTGAATGTGATAAGAGGCCGAAATTGCATCTTGTATGATGTCTTGTTGACATATGTTTTGTAAGCCTGTATATACTTTTAAATCCATTTTTGCAATTTTGTAACATGTTAGCCAGGTCTGAAAGAAGTAAATAATATTGCAGTAGTGAAAACTAAAAAATAAGTAAATTTATTTATAAATACCAAATCACACACTAACAATGTTCTTTTTGTTAAGATTTTACATTCTAAATTAGTGGTCTAATTATTAGATCTAAATAATGTAACGGAATACTATTCAAATCCTGTGTAATGCAGGAGTGATTTTTTAAAGTTTTAAAATTTGAATGACTCAAGATTACTTAACATTTAGAAAGAGTCTCAACTGATTGTTACAAACATACACTCATTCATATATTATGTGTATATAATTGTATCGTATGTTTAGATAGCAATCGGACACTTACATTGCGTATATGTGTTGACACTTATAATGGGTGTTATAATATACGAAGGGTCAGGGGGAAAAACGATGATAGTCATAATTTGCTTATATTTTGTAAAACAGAAAACAAAGTTTTTGTTCTCGTAAAATTCCATATTGGTTCTTATTTTATGTGTTTTTAAGGGGACTATCATTGTTATTCCCACTTACTCATTCTAGATAACGATAGTACACACCATAAACCAACAGATGGCACAATTAAATCATTTTTGTCAAAAAATGGACTGTCATAGTTTTTCTCCCTGACCCTTCATATAGTATCGATACACTTGTGAAATTTGAATGGAATCAGAAATTATAACTACATTTTAATATCATAATATTGTAATTAACATTCGCTAGCTTTAGAGTGTGATTGCGTATATTTATAGCCACGCATCTACTCTATTCCACCAAAAATAGCAGATAAAGTGTGATATGCTTTTTCAAAGATAGTGGGTTTGTCTCGCATACAAAACTGAGCGCCATTCATATACAGGAAGAGGCGCCTAACATTACCACCTTGAATATCTCCAGACCTGTTAGATATACAAAACAATGTATCGGACGAAAGTGAATGGGCAAACCTGACTATGCATACTCGCATACTAAGAGTCTGTACAGGCTACCATAGGACTATATAGGCCTACAATTTTTTTTTCAAATGGATACCCCTATCGCATAGAACGAAAAAAGTACGCTTCAATAATGTGGTCACTGTTCTTATTTACATAACATTAGCCTACCGTGATGTACTACTAACATTAGCGTTACACGAAGGACACTACCATTTTAAATGTATTTTTTGTAATGGAACATAAACGAAACTGGATAAAATTGTAAAAATTGCAAAACCGTACTGCATTTTTCTTACATTCATCATACACTAGAATCAGACCAGCTTTTTCAGCATTTGTAAATACCATCTTCTGTAAAACATCCGGCATAACTTGCTCCTATGAAATACTACAAAGGAATGACTAGATGTCTCAATGCTATCCATTGTAAACACAACAAAATGAAAAAATAAGTAGATATCTAGTACATAAATGATCAAAATATACATTTTGTAAACAAGAAACAGTGAATGTTCAGATATCAGTCATATCCTATCAAAGAATTGGGTGGCGCCGAAAGTTTGTTTTGTGCAACAACGTCTTCATTACAATATATCTTGAATGCTTCATGACGATAGAGTAATAAAAAATGGAAGTTTACATTTGAAAAATATGTAGGCCTACATTGGCCTATGAGGACCATTAATATGCGTAGTGATGTTTTCCTGTTGAAATCCTACAACTTTTTTTTCATGGAACAAATTTTTAACCATTACTTTTTGATAAAATTGGCTGGTTCGTTTAAATTAGGGCTTTCTTTGTGTAACTCTAATGTTAGTAGTACATCACGGTAATGTTGTGCGAATAAGAAAAGTGACTACATTATTGAAACGAAATTTTTTCGTTCAACGTGATGGTATAATAAAAAATAGGGGCTTCCATTTCAAAAAACCAAAATATTGGCCTATGGTAGCCTGTATAGGCTCTTAGTATGCGTAGTCAGGTTTTCCTATCGAAACCCTTACAGTTTCGTCCAATATATTGTTTTGTATAACTAACAGCTTAGGAGATATTCAATGTGGTAATGTTGGGCGCCTCACCCTGTATACAGGGTGTTAAAAAAAGGACACATATTTTCACAATAGGTAGTATGGACCAAAGCAAGAAAAGAAGGCTTAGTGAACATGTGTCCTGAAATGCTTCCGTGTCCGAGATAACCACGATCACCTTTTGCATTTACAAAGAAGGAATGAGAAGTCACTTACCACGCTCGATATCTTTGGAAATAGTTGAGACTAAAATAGGAAAAAAACACGTAATGCCTAAAATCAAATAAGTTCATTAAAAACTGAAACAATCACATAAATGAGCCTATGACAGGCCTCGTAGGCCGATGAACTTCAAAATTTTGAATGGTATAATACCTTGTGTGATACCTCGTTTGAAAGAGCGTTTTAAACTAAACACAATGCCACTTTCACTTTGAATGTGAAGTAAAAGACATGATCACAGCAGGAATAAAAATAGTCGAAAAGTAAAAATAAGAGATTTTAGGCTGTACTTCGACAACTACGCGTTTGCAGACATGCTTTTATAGACTTTTCATTGGTTTACTTCAAATACGCATTTTTCAAAAAAACACCCATTACAGGATTTGTTTCACTACGAGTTGACTCATGAATTTTGTTAAAGCACTTTATGTTGGAAAATAGTGATGTTAGACCACTGATATACACAAATTAAAATTGCAGTTTTTCGGTCAGCGAAAGGCGTAATAGGCCTATGAACTTTACAATGTCAAATGGCAAAGTACTCTGAGTGACAGTTCGTCTAGAAGAGGTTTCACACTGTAATATGTGACTGTACGTGCTATCACTCAATGAAAGTGACACTTGACATTTTAAAGTAAATACACCTATCGCTTACTGAAAACTAAGATAATGGAAATATTAGGTTCAACACTGACATGCCAGGTTATATTTTCAAATGCATTAGATCACTGATAAGTACTTTACAAGCATATTATTAAAATGATGGATAACTGTTATTGTTACTTTCGACTTTTGTTATTCCTGCTGTGTTCATGTCTTTTACTTCATCTGCAAAATGAACGTGTCATTGTGTTCAGCTTAAAACGCGAGCTATTATACCGTTTAAATTTGTGAAAATCATAGGCCTACGGGACCTATCGTAGGCTTATTTATTTGATTGTTACAGTTTTTTTGTGAAATTATTTGATATTAGGCATTACGTGTTTTCCCCCTATGTTTTAGTCTCAATTATTTCCAAAGATATCGAGCGTGATAAGTGCCTTCTCATTCATTTTACGAAAGTCAAAAGGGGTTGCATTTTGGACACGAGGCATTTCTGGACACATGTTTACTAAACCTTTTTTTCTTTTATTGGTCCATACTACCTATGAAAATATGTGAACCTTTTTTAAAACACCCTGCATAAGTGTTGGGTTTCAAAAACGTACTATATAAGAAATCATAACATGTAATAACTAAACTAACGTGATACAAAGACTAGCACATTTTAATGATAATCATGCAAAAATAACAAAATCATTTTAGGCTTTAAATGACGTGAAAGTATTATGCCGGTTCTACAGTGGTGACGGAAGCGGAACGGAATCCCAATAACTGGCTACCCCAGCATTCAACTTCCGGTTTTAAGGCCAACGCAAGGAGATACGGAATCCTAAAAACCGAAGTCNATCTCCCAACTTCTTGCGTTTTCGTAACGCAGTCAGCCAATCAGCGATCATTAATAACAACAGAGGAGCGAAACGCGCTTTTGGTGGGCTCTGATAGCCATACTTACATAAGGCAAAGGTTGAAGCGCCGCAAATACCAACCCACATGTTTTCTTATTGGCTGAACGGTAGAGGAATGTTTTACCATTGAAGATTACTATTTTCGTTGTTTGTTACGGCTTGGGTGTCTCTTGCGTCAGGATTGGGACTCCGTTCCGCTTCCGTCACCACTGTAGAACCGGCATTACACGTCTACGGATGTGTAAACTAATGTGTCATTTTCATTTCCTTAAGTTGGGCGCTGAAGTATTAATATTCAAATCTCAATCTAAATGCCGTGTATCATAGGAAACAAAGTGGACTAACACAAACTCATAACTGATTTAAGACAAGGGTAAATATTTACTATATAATTCGTATATGGTAGATTACGTAACAATTTAATTTGCAGCAAAATGTTCCTGTTGTTTTATAAATGCTATTTAAACGTTGGTTAGCTGCATAGCTCTTAAAGAGTCTTATTTACGACAGCAAAGCATTCAACTGCGTTGAGCCCTTGTGATATTAAGCGGATAAATAAGCTGTTGAGAGATGAGTTAGGATTTGTAGAAGTACTTGATGAAAAGTCTTCTTATCATGTGAAGTTCCTCTTGAAGTGACTTTATTATAGCGGTAAGTGAGTGAGATTTGTTGACAATGGTATGCGTATATCACAGAAAGAATACGTTTAATCTATCAGAAATCTTTAAAAGGACAGGAGAAATATGATCACGCTTTGTAATGCTTTAAAATAACCCGATACAGACATTTTGTTCATATTGAATATTTTGTTACACACCACATACACTAAGAAAGCACAGTCATTGTAGCCTCTTTATACATAATATTTCTAAACCGTAATGAAGTTCTTAGTTTGGTATGTGCTTCTTGACGACTACTAGGTAAGATCAAAAATAATTATTTAGTTTTTATTTTAATCCCATACTAATTATGGTGCCTTTAAATGTATGACTGAATATGTTTAGCACATTTCGTGAATCGACTGCTACAGCGCATTATGTAAAAGGACTACACCATCTTCGTTGGGTAGGTTTTAGAAAGGGTGAGAGGTAGTACCAATGAATATTGTCAGCATATTCTTGCATGATAGTGTTTTTCAAATCGTGGGAAAAGTTATATACCTACATAGTATATATGCTAAAAAGAAAGGGAATGAAAACACAAAATGGAAGGATACCACTTTGTGTTTTTTATAAAATTAAACCAATGTTCTTCTTTCATCTAAGAATATTTCTACTTGCCTATAAGTTTCAATCAATTAGCTCTTTAACGAGTGTAAGTTTAATGTTGAGAAAAAACAAAAGAAGTAATTTATATATTAAGATAGTGTGAGTAATAGTGTTGAAAGCTTCAGGCTGTCTTAGAGCGCAAGTACATATATTAAAAAACGGATTTATCAACCTAATTTAATAAGTCGTTTACTACAGCCACCGGAGATTTAGATATATATAATTGTACTGTGCAACTTTCTAAACCCCGACTGTACAGAAGGGATGAGAGTATTATGATTCCTATAATCCGTAAGGTGAGTATAGGCGTTATAATGATTTTATATTTTAGCAATGGAAGTGCTGTGGCTTACTCTTATAAATTACAGAAAAAGACAAAATTACAGAAAGGATTACAAAATGAGTCAGTGCAGGACTACATAACGGTAGGGAGTGTTTAAACATATTAGTGTTATTTTTTTAAGTTTCAGATAAATTCCACAAAATAAATTATAAACATTGTCTACATCTCGCTCTATATCACATTGCAGAAAAACTTTTACGTTGACCATTTAAGTTCTTTCGCTGAAGCGATTAGGTACAGTACCAGCATCGATTCTGTCATATCCAAACGAAGCGTAGCGCTCAATTTCGTTTCGCTTAAAACGCAAATTTTCGTTCACTTACCAAGCTACGAAAAATTAAATTCGCTATTACGTCTTTCAGGCTTC
>KZ869459.1:25266-41247 GCA_003456935.1 Machilis hrabei | reverse complement strand
CAGTTACTCGTTTCGCTTAAAACGCAAATTTTCGTTCACTTACAAAGCTACGAAAAATTAAATTCGCTACGTCTTTCAGGCGAAACGAAATTTTGCACTACGCTTCGTTTGGATATGACAGAATCGATGCTGGTACTGTAACTTAATTCCTCATTTTCTCCGCTATTTATGAATATGGCCTCGTATTACTTTAGCAATACATGGCTTCGTTAACGTCTTCAGACACTGAATTACCAGTCGTTACAGTGGGCAGGAAACAGCTGATGTGTATGGAAGTCTTCTGTTATTTATAATCAAATCTAAGTAAAAAAAATCTTAATTTTACTTTGTAATCACCAAGTCTCATCCAAATCGGAGGTGCAACATCCGTACCTTCCCCTCGTTATGATTGTTGTTAANTGTTTTGGGGGTATTATGCCGTGTTTCAAGTGTACTATCCATTGAATGTAATAGCTGTAATTAGGGGTGTATATTGCACACAAATGTCACAAAAAATTATCGTTATGTTTTGAGCCACTGTATGGGGAAAAAGGGGGTAACTGTACAGTTATCAATCCAGTAACTCAAAACATAAAAGCAAATTTTGTGACTTTTGTGTGCGATATACAACTCTAATGACGACAACTGTAATACGTCGAATGATAGTTGACTTCAAACATGGCTTTAGAACGCAAACAGGATATTAGTCAACTTAAATAATAGCCGTGAAAGCCTAAGGCTGGGTTCATAGAAAATACGAATACGTACATCAATGGATCTGAAAATAATGATCGCTAACGGATTAAACAAGAATCGGTTGCTGCCGTCTAAGAAGCTGATTACGATCTGAAGCGGGTGATACAACAAACCAGTATCCTATGTCATCTCTGCATACAATTAATAACTGTGATTTTCATGGCTTTACTAATTTCCTTCAGTCCGTTTGTGGTTATGTTTTATGTAACTATCATACAAACGATCAATTTTAACCAGTTTCCTGAGCAACGTATTTTCATTGTCTATCACATTCTCATCCTTAACGTGGCTGCTACATACACTCTCTTTGAGCAACAATTGAAAAGAAGGAAATTCAATAAGAAAGACAAAGCCAAACTCAACAATTTCCATCACTTACGGAAAGAAACGTACAAAAAATTGGACGTTCACAACACATAAAATCATCTGCGTCTGCGTTAGCGGGATCTCTGTTAACGTTAGTGTTTTTCTATAAATCCAGCCTAAGACTGAAATTAATAACTGAGTAACTGGGTTTTCTTATAAAAAAAGTACACGACTCATTTGTAAAGTAAAGTATATTAAAGTTATATGAAACGATGANGTTCTGGAATATTTTTGTAAGTTTAAGCAACAAAGGTACATTTATGTATTCATCTGAATGTGTTTGTACAAGTATATACATATATCATTTTTTAAAGACGTGTTAGTTATGAGTAATATTTCAAAACTGCACCTGCTCATAACAGTTAGTCTTAATTTTCTTCCCTCAAGGGTTAGCAAGGCGAGCTTAAGCAACATCTGACAAGGGGAAGGTACGGATGTTGCACGTTAGATTTGAATGAGACTTGGTGATGACAAGTTAGTAGTTAATGAACGTCTATTGGTTAAGTACTACGATGGCATATTTATAAATAATGTAGTATAATTGTTGTAATTTTAACTTAACGAAGAGAGACGGGATCAATAGGGAATATATTGCTATTCAACTGATACTCAATTATAGTATACGTTTCGAAACAATACCTTACGGCAGTCATTCATTTTGATTAGTCCTAAATGGGTTTTTAATAATGCATGAATCCGATAAGTCAACGTTTTCGGTAATTGCTCTTGAAAGTCGTAACATTAGTTCCGCCCTCTCTTGTATGTTGAGATTGGTTCCTAGTACCGTATGAATGCTAGAATGCTTAATTGAAAGTTTGATAGTGCATGTATTGTGTTTGTAAAGGATGATTTATTGTGAAATTGCATGAACGTTGAATGCGAAGCTTCTCTGGGAGATAGTCTCTGTAAACAGGGGTTAATACAGTTCCCGTACCCCTAGCAGGAAAATGGGAGTTTAGTTACATGCGCTACTGTATGTTTTATACTCAATTGGCTCATCGATAGGCAGCAATTGGCGTAGCCTAATCGCTGAAGAACTCGACTGCTAATCACGTGGTCCTGAGTTCTATCCCAGCATCAGACATTTTTTCTTTNATTTTAGTATTTTGTAATCAATTCTGTGTCCGTAAGAATGTGACGTGCAAATACGTGTAAGTAAAGTTCTGAAAACTTATTTGTTGTTAAAATATTGTACACTGAAAACGTTTCATTTAATGCAATGGAATACTATTGACTCAGCTGAAATATTTAAGTAAAGTTTTTCAGTAATTGAAAATATATGTGATGCTCCACAGGAAAGGGNACCTTATTCTCCTGGAAGACAGCACCTCTTTTCCTTTGTTACTTAATGTATGTGTACATCATAAAATATGGAAAACGATACCGTTGCAATAAATGTGTCTTTTTCAGAGTACAATGCTGTAACAACAAATACGTTTTCAGAACTTTCGTTGCACATATTTGAACGTCACATTATTACGGATATACACGTGATTACAAAAAACTTAAATATCTTTTGTCTGGCGTCGGAACCGAATCTGTGACAACGTGATCTGCAGTCTAGTGCTCTAGCGACTAGACTACGCCTATCGTAGGTTGAGCAATGAGCAAATTGAATACAAGACGAAGCACATGTACAGTACCAGCATCGATTTTATCATATCCAAACGAAGTGTAGTGCGAAATTTCGTTTCGCTTAAAACGCAAATTTTCGTTCACTTACCAAGCTACGAAAAATTAAATTCGCTATTANATATCCAAACGAAGTGTAGTGCGAAATTTCGTTTCGCTTAAAACGCAAATTTTCGTTCACTTACCAAGCTACGAAAAATTAAATTCGCTATTACTTCTTTCAGTGTCAGTATTCCTCTACGGGTGCGATATAGCAAGAATGGGCTCAACTACATTATCTCCCTATCTCCGCGCAACATTTCAGTAATATCCCTCGGCGCACAGGATTTTGCGTACTTTGTCAGATTTATTTTCCATTTACTTTACATTTAAAATTAAATCTTATTTCTCATCGATGATGGCTAATGTAGTGGATATTCCAGGNCTTGGACCATATTGTTTCCGAATACACAGACAAATTTATCATTCCGTGGGTAGTCTCCAACCACCTAAAAACATGTCTCCTTCATAGGCGAGTTTATACATCCTTAACACAGCAGAATCCCTTAAAGAACGGCTGTCTAGACCTCATAATATTCATTGTTCACGTGAGATAATGGATAAACTTCAAGACATGTCCNTATGNACATTTGNTCTGTGAGCTACATTTTGTCTTGTATATGATATAAGCTACTAATTTNCATANATTGACTGCGCATGTTGCGCGGGTTTCACTAGTTTAAATATAATGTTCAAAATATAGATTTTCAGCTGCCAAAATGGGTTTCAGTCTTTTCAAAGCTTAAACTCCATTGGCATAAGATTTTGACAAACGGAAGTGCCGACGTGTTTTTACCAGTCACAGATTTAATATCTATAATAGGAAATTTAGAAAATCAACTCAACACCTGTTTTGCTCTCGTCAACATCTGAATTCCAATACCATCCAAACTGATGGACCTTGGCACTGTGGGGTTCGTTCTGCTGCTGATTTCAGCTTTTAACTCAAAAGTGCAGATCTTCACTCTTGAACCCCTATATTTTAAAGTATTCATAATGCAATGGTTTTTGCCACTTTAAATTTACCAATATGCTGATTTTAACTCTCAGCTCAAAAATTCAATCTTTTAAACACGAAATCATTCCATTTAAGTAGTTTGACCGGTTTGAAAATTAGTGACGAAAGTAACAGTATGATTTTTCCTAATGTTGGTTTTATACTTCTATGTTAGTGTGAATATTAAATTAGGGTTTATACACGATTCATTTTAGGTTCTAATCACTTTTGCAATTGAAATACGTTCCTACAAGTTAGCAGTAAATATAAAAGTACTTTTCGTTGTCTAGTTTGCTTTCTAATTGTTGCTGTTGTAATGTGTGCCCTGTGTGCCCTGTGTCTAAGACTGTGTGAGAATATCTTGTACTCTATTTTAGGTACAGATTCACAAAACACTAATTATGGGGTCAAGGCAAAACTTATATATATTATTTACTTTAACAATTAACTCGACTGTCTTTATCAAGGTGCATAGTATATAGTCATATGATCTCTCCAGTTATTTTGGTAGATATGACCTGAACTAATTTTATTCTGAGTCCATTAACAAAATAATTAACAAACATACCGTCTTACCAGTCAGGATAAGAAAAGTAATACTTTATTCAACACTCTGGTAATTACTAAAGTTTAAGTTAAATATCCTACTCAGCAATTTATTATATTCAAGACAAGTAGTACACTGTGGTAACTTTTAGTCACTTATGAAACAATAATTATATGTTTATTTATTTAAATTTATTGGACATTCAGAGTAAGTAGCTAACAAGCCATACGCTGTTTTCAGAAAACCTTGTTACATAACCTTAATCAGCACTGTTTTAAAACACTCAGCAATATACGACAAAAGTCTGCAACAGCAGGAAAAAGTACATACACTCTGAATATGAGTGGAGGTTATTCAGCAGGAAAACATCACTTAACGAACAATGTATATCAATTGAGTTCTTTCAACATAAGAAAACCCACGCTTTTTTACAATAAGGTATGAATTGCACTACAACATAATCAGTCTACCAGCATACCAATTTATTAAGTTATTGTCCTGAACCCGTAATTACTTTACATCCAACTACNAATTGCCAATAAGTCAAAGACGATTAATCAGAATATAATACAACACACGTTGAAAGATGAATCAGACCTCTCATATAACAATGAACACAAATATTATCATACCAAAATGGAAATGATGGGCTGTTCACCAAAGCGTATACTCACTATATCATGACCATTATCCGAGGCAGATATTNAACAGTGATCCAGCAACAGTCCAACTCAATAATTAGCTCATTAATAGATGAATACATTAACTAACCTGACTGGTTCTGTAAGAGAGTTACGCGCTGGATATCTCTTGAATATTTATGTCTGTCTTGGTAGCACAAGGATGCCCAGAACACCTTTAGAGGTTCAGTAGACTGCTTATCGATCGAATTATTTAACCTTACTGTGTTGCTAATATTGTAATCAAAAGGTTACAGTGTCTTGTTATTGGCCTTTGGATGAGTTAATTCTTAAATTAATGTGAATTCAAGATCAAACTCACGATTCCCATTATTTCGTAATTTACAAGATGTTATCAGCATTCCTACACTGTCAGATGACATGGAAGTTACAAATGTGCAATCGAAAAAGAAGAGCAACAATTCCGTACATGTATTTCACTCCCTTCAACTCCAAAATTAAAATGTCACCAGAATCAACTGTCCTTGGCACTGGAGTTTTCGAAATCACTGACTTCAAATACGTATTTGAATATTCTAATATGAATGTTTTTGACAATTGCTAATTTCTATACTAAATAGTTGGACGTTGTCCATTTTCTGGTTAGCTCTACTTGCTAAGTTTCGAGAGATATCTCTACTCTCATCATCAAGTATCTTGAAATCCCTTTGAGATAAAAAAAGTTTTCGAATGTGTTGATTTCCAATTCTGAAAACGATCTTCATGTTTTCATTTTCCAAATTTCTCTGCATTGTATTTCTTTTTTAACAAGTAGAAAACGCACCGATTTCAGTGAGCTTTGGATGAGTTGTTATATAAGTTCACCTTATAACATACGATGAATGGCCATGCTTTTTTGCCGTAGATACATTTTTGTTTTTGTTCTTTTTCCTAAACTAGCATACATCAATTATGTCATCGCGTTACCTACGTGCTTGGTGAACCCGAATGGTACGTGATATGCTATAAAATGTTTAGTTCTCGGTTTGATTCGGTTCGCTAAAAGGTGATTTGGTTAAAGGACCACGAACAACTCGGCTTTTCCACAGAGTTATTACACATGCACTTTTTGTATACGTATTTCGGGTCTACCGCTAAACATCTTAAATGTTCTTACTAGACTACCCAAACCAAAACTCTAACAGGGCTGTACAATAAACTTAAAAAGTGTCATCTCCATCCTACTCATAAAAAAAACAGTTGATCTAGCGGGGATTCGAAATTGCGCGTCAAAAAGAATCCGGATTACAAGACACTGAATGACAATTTACTTACCATTTACCTACACCAAACATCATGTTAATGAGGTGTAATACTTTATATAAGGTGGTTTCAGCAAAAGAACAAACACAAAAATGACCCTGTCGCAAAGCCACGTGGTATTTCACCGTATGTGTTAAGGTGAACTTAAGTTAAGAAAGGGTAATATACAACATATTCAAAGCTCACTGAAATCAGTGCGTTTCCCTCTGGAGGCTTCCATTGAAAGCGTCACCGAGAGAGTTTCCCCGTTCGCGAATATTGTTTAATAAATGGTATGCATCTACAACAGTTAGTGGCCAAACGTGGAACTACTCGTTTTNCCTGTGCTACTTGGTTATAAATCATTCCTTGTATGGTTAGCTACGTTTCGAGAGATGTCTCTACTTTAGTAATCAGACATCATAAAATAACTGTTGATAATTGACCTGAAATGTATCTGTCTGCTCTGGGATTTGAACCCAGAGCAGATAGATAAGTTTCAGACTAATTCTCAACAGCGATTTCAAGATGCCTGATGAGGAGAGGAGAGACACCTCTCGAAACGTAGCAATAGAGTTAACCAGGCAATGAGTAATATCCAACTAACTAGTACTGTACAGAAATTAATANACAATTGTAAAAAACATTCAGATTTGAAGTGGAATTACTCAGTTCTGTAATTTACGAAGCTTGTATACATGNCTATCTTACCTTCAGTTTCTTGTTAGAAATCTTAACCCATTATATCCTTTGGGAGAAAATAAGTCAGCATATATTCATGGTTAAGAGTCCGTTTCAACGTTTCCCCAACTCCGCGGACGGGTAGAAAAGGAGGCACACAGAGGGTGACTGGGAGGAGCCACTAGCCTTCAGAATNCATGTGNTTGACAGGCAGTTGTCCATTGAACGGAATGGTGACATGCGTGAAGGGTGAGCGGGCGGAGGGTGAGTGGGTGGAGCTTANTCGCTAGAGGCAATNAGTGGCAGATGATGGTAAACAGTAATACTGAAGAAACATACTTTTTTAGGATTGAAATAACAGTTCTGAGAGTCACTCATAAAACGCATATTTGAGCTTATATGAATCACAAAAATGTGATTGACGATCCTGTGGTATTATAATTCGTCTTTTCAGTACACGTTTGTCGAAATCGATTCACAAACATGCAATAAAATATGCTTACGAGCGATTAAAAACGTATTNTTTTTCACACTTTTTACTCAACATAAGACGAATGTAAACTATGGGTANCTTGTATACAAGGGAATCTTTATACTGAAACAAACCGCATGGATGTGTCTTTCTTAGTTCAAGAAATATATGTTGCTTACGANCCTCCACAAAATAGTGTAAGAACAGCATGAAACGTACTCTTATGGATACGTGTCATTTCACGTTATAGTGTNCCAGTACCAGATGGGTCACATCACAACGCTAAACAGTGCTCATGTTGATTAATGGAGATAAATGGTCCATCATTAACATGTATATGAAAGTCTTTCACAACCCACAGCCTTATAGTCCAGTCAACGAAGGAATTATAGGGGAAATAATTCGTGTAGCCGCAAATTTTTGTATAGTGGTAGAGGGGAGTTCCATGAACAACATACTAAAACTCCTGACCATTGTGGGGTGAGCGGGGGGTGAGGGAGCGTTTAAAGGTCATTTTTCACGTTTTTCTTGAATAACTCGAAAACCGCGGCTTCTAGCAAAAAAGTGTTCATGTACAAAATTAAACGACATGAAATTTACTACAAAAAAGGTCCTTTTCATTTTTTCTCTAGGATGAATAGTTTGCGAGATACAGGGGATGGAAAAATCGCGGATTATTAAAAATAGTGTTTTAATGGTATAAAATTAATGTTTAATGTTAAATGAACTTAGAACTAACAGAAAAACTNCGCTACTTATTAAAAACAAACATCTTACCTTGAATGTGTACATTTNTCGCCTAACATCTCCGTTACGCTATCTGTCCTACCATAACGACCCAAAACAAATCTAGCCGCCTTCATGTCCGGGGATCTTGCTGGCCACTGCATGCGTTGAACATCTGCGCTTTCAAAAAATTTCTTGAACAGCAGAGAACGGTGTGGCCTCACGTTATACTCCATGAATAAGAACTGTGGACCCGTAGCACCTCGGAAAAGACGAACATGAATTTCCAGAACCTCATCTTTGTACCTTGTTCATTAACAGACCCTCCTTCGGAAAAGTGAAGGTCTGTGCGTCCATTTAACATTATGCCCGCCCAGACCAAAACATTACCGCCACGATACTGATCTCGTTCTGTGATATTGAAAGGGCGGTAACGTGTTCCACGTTCTCTCCAGATGCTGCTGCGACGAGAATCATTCTACAAACTGAATCGTGATTCATCGGAAAACATCACNGTAAACATATTAGCGCAAAGTTATTTAGAGGAGATAAAAGTCTGACTGGACAACACAACCTTTCTTTCGAAATAAGTGTTATCCAGAGACCAAGGAAAGAGCGTTGTGGGGCTAACCAAACGTGCTTTGCATTCCAGAGACCTGACTTGAATTCGCCTTCAACTTTCCTTGGTTGGCCCTGCAGAATACCAAGCATCTACTCTAAAAAAGGCTAAAAAGGCTAAATCCTGAATTCTTATCAAATCTACAACAAACTAAGCATTTCACAGTAAACTTTGAGTAGTGAGCTATAATTTCTCTTTCATTTAGGAGAAATAAAANCTTGTCGAACAGTTGTAACCTTCGGTCGATCTTGTGGTCTCCAGTGGTTTGATACATTCTCCACAGTTTAGAAATTACGCACTGTGCAACATTCACTACTCTAGACACTTCAGTCTGTGATCGCCCACATTCCAATAATTCTGACTTTCAAAAACAAGTCAATTTGACGTCTCCGGGCCATAATCAGTACGTTTACACCAATAGCAATACGCACTTGCTCAACGATTGCATAAAATTCCGGACTATGGGACGCGCCTTCACATCGCTTCATTCCGTCACCAAAATAACATTTCCATGTATACTGTCATTGGTTAACCTCCGTAGAATATCAGTAGGCGAGTTCATGCTTTTCAGTCGCATTTAACACTTGAATTTCCACCTTTTCCCCATTATTCTTAACTTTTTTACATTAGTGTATTTAATGATCGTATGCAGTCAGTTACTAGATTTTGACCATAATATAATTAGTAAGCTAATATACAGATTTAAGGTTCAATGACTGCAGTCGAAGGTCCAATAGCACGTACAGTTTACTTATTACATACTAACTATCGCGCCATTCTCGCGGATAAATAGAAGATTGTATGTGAGTTAGTGGACCTCCAACTGCAGTCATTAGACATTAAATCTTTATATTAGCAGACTTGTAATATTATGGGTAAATCACATTTAGGTTGTGTACTAATTAGTGATGAGGAAACACACTTTTTTGTTTAGCTGCTACAGCCGCTACTGTTTTAAGAAAGAAGTTGCTCAAGTAGCTGCTACAAATAGCGATGTTGCTACAAAACGTTACATTGATATAATATAAGAAAAGTATATATTTATATGTGTGTAGTTGTACTTCTATGTAATATTTTATATAACCTTATCTCTGTATCATCTTGACAAATCAAACATTGATATAAATTGATTTAATCGATGCTAATAAATCTTACCTTATCATCAATTCAATGCAAGTTCAGGCGTATCATGTAATGCGTTATTTGGAAGCATCAGTTCATTGGTTCTCCCGTCGCAGAAGCTGCTACGAGATAGCCAATGGCAATATGAAGTTGCTATCTGTAGCAGCTTCTTTGAGTGTAAAGCAATAACCGCTACTGCTATTTTCGTGAAGCAGCTATAAAGAAACTCTTGTGCTATTTTGGATTCACCACTAGTACTAATAGCCGAACCGTCAAAAATCCTAACACTGCACAGAGCTACGTAAGCTTGACCCTTCTCAAAAATATGTGAACTTAAGTTCACAACAACCCGATCGAGAGTCGTTCCTTGAACCTTACGAACAGCTACGGCCTAACATAATATCAAAGGTAATATTTTGTGATATATTTTGCCTTGCTCATGTAATGCTTCAAACCTAGTCGCTGATGGTTCTATTCATACGTTGATTCTAGAATGTTACCATTTATAGTTCTGCAGCATATTATTCGGTCAGGGCAGTCTGGTGAAATCGCTGTATGAGTAGTAACAGTAGATCGTGTTTAGTTCTGGTATGCAAATTTCATGCAAATACATTAATAGTCTCGTTAAGCCACTTGTGATACCGCATCATTGAAAAATAGTATGAATAGGTAAAAGCTGTCGTCGTTGATAGTTCAAACTCTTAAACCTTGNACATACACATCGCACGCCCTGCACGCTAGTAAAAACTACCCCGTTCACGAACATCGCTTCTGAGTGACAGAAAATCCAATGTGCTAACTACATCAATAACCTGAATGTCGTCTACAATAGAAACTGGGTACCACTTACTGAACTCGTTTGTTTATACATACAATACCAGCAAAAAACAATAATTACCTCTGTTAGTCTAAATTAATAGTTATTTTAATTGTTAGGTGGATTTTATAGAATTCCAATTAATCGTAAATAAGCTTTTAAGCACATGTGGTGTTCTTCTGTTTCGAAAACACCACCATAATTAATATCGATATTCGGGAAGTATACACAAATGCAAAGAGGATACTAGCGTCCCGGAAAGAAAAGNACAGTTGTAACCTTCGGTCGATCTTGTGGTCTCCAGTGGTTTGATACATTCTCCACAGTTTAGAAATTACGCACTGTGCAACATTCACTACTCTAAACACTTCAGTCTGTGATCGCCCACATTCCAATAAATCTGACTTTCAAAAACAAGTCAATTTGACGTTTCCGGGCCATAATCAATACGTTTACACCAATAGCAATACGCACTTGCTCAACGATTGCACAAAATTCTGGACTATGGGACGCACCTTCACATCGCTTCATTCCGTCACCAAAATAACATTTCAATGTAAACAGTCATTGGTTAACCTCCGTAGAATATCCGTAGGTGAGTTCATGCTTTTCTGTCGCATTTAACACTTGAATTTCCACCTTTTTCCCATTATTCTTAACTTTTTTGCATTAGTGTATTTAATGATCGTATGCTATTAACAATCAGTTACTAGATTTTGACCATAATATAATTAGTAAGCTAATATACAGATTTAAGGTTCAATGACTGCAGTCGAAGGTCCAATAGCACGTACAGTAGGGTGGGTCGAAAAAACGTTTTTTTCGAATTTTTATGGAGCTGGGTGCGGAAAAGTTGCCAAATGCATCACTGACCATAGNCATCATTGAAAAATAGTATGAATAGGTAAAAGCTGTCGTCGTTGATAGTTCAAACTCTTAAACCTTGGACATACACATCGCACGCCCTGCACGCTAGTAAAAACTACCCCGTTCACGAACATCGCTTCTGAGTGACAGAAAATCCAATGTGCTAACTACATCAATAACCTGAATGTCGTCTACAATAGAAACTGGGTACCACTTACTGAACTCGTTTGTTTATACATACAATACCAGCAAAAAACAATAATTACCTCTGTTAGTCTAAATTAATAGTTATTTTAATTGTTAGGTGGATTTTATAGAATTCCAATTAATCGTAAATAAGCTTTTAAGCACATGTGGTGTTCTTCTGTTTCGAAAACACCACCATAATTAATATCGATATTCGGGAAGTATACACAAATGCAAAGAGGATACTAGCGTCCCGGAAAGAAAAGATAAAAGTTCAAATCGTATTTACTAGCGTCAGTAATCAGTAGCAACCAGAAGCGTGCAGGGTGTTTTCTGTGAACGCCATCATGGAGATCCTATACCTAAACTTTCCCAATCCGGCGCAGTGAATATGATATGTACTGTATGTCCCGGGCTTTAGACCACTTTTGTGATATTTTTTTTTGCAAGTCCTTGTTCAAATAGAGTAAAAAATTGTTTTATTGCATTCTGTTTGTAGGGATTTTTTTTAGATTTCTTGGAGCTTTTTTTAATTTGTTAATAGCAATTAAGTTTCGTTTTTTTTTTCAGAATTTTAATATCCCCAATGTCACTCCCAGGATTATGAGGAATAGTTTGACATTATTTTTAATGAAAATTGGTCCACCCATTTATGCTCTAGCAGGGAACAAACGTTGAAGAGTTGTTTGAAAAGTAATTGGACTAAGGTTGCTTGAAAACTCATTGGACTAATTATTGTAGGATGTGCACTTCCAAGTATTGCGGGAAGTCTAAGATTTGGGAGAAGTGCAAAACATGTATGTAACAACCTTAGTCCAAAGACTTTTCAAACAACCCTTATACATACATGGACTGGCAGGGAACAAACATACATACATAGACTGTTAAACACATAACCCTCCTTTGCAGTTTGCAGTCGGGTAAAAACAGAATAAGAAAATTAAGTAATGTTTACAAAACCTAAGAGTACTAATTTTAAAACAAAATCCATTGTCAACTTTCTAATAGACCTCATAAGGTACAGCAATTGCTCGTGGCCCAAATATTATAACACGTTATTTATCTTTTATGGTTACATCTATAAATGTCGTCTTGTCTTCTTCCCACCCTTTATATTTATGTGAGATTTCCATGTCATATATGCAATTTGCATGTCAATCTTTACTCTACCTCCCACCATAACAATAATGTGTGATTTCCATGAGATGTATTCAATTTGGAAGTCAAACTTTACTCCATGTCCGAATATGCTTATTCTTTTCACGTGTAGTGGGACCATCCTCAAACTGTTTGTGGCCCTACAGGACGTACCGGAGAAGAAAACAAAGGTAACTATGGCGGCGTACAGTACTGCACAAACGTTACATTGTGTTGTTAAGGGAATCTTTCTTATCTTACTGTCTGTTGACGGTGTTTCCTCCTTCACGCTATTTTCATTAGCAACACTTANAACAAAAATTGCATAATAACTTCTTGAAAATTTTCTAGAAATTTCATCACTCCTACTTGGTTATGCAGTTNAACTTACCAAAAAGTTCGATTTCGAACCCGAACCGAACCCTCAGGGTTCGGTTCGGTTTGGTTCGACAGACGAACCTTCGACCCACCACTAGTAATAAGGCAATGTTATACTGTTTTTCACATAAATATGTACTAGCGTTGTTTGAATAAAAATTAAATGATGATTAAACTGGATGATTGCGATACGTGGAGATTTACGTCATATCAACACCTAACGGGTCATTTAATTGACGCAAACGTCCATGCCTTACGCGGGATTTGAACCCACAACCCCTCAGACCAGAGCTGACTAAGCTAACCACTAGACCAAGCAGCCGGCTTAACAGATCTCACAGGTCCACTTTTGGGTGGCAAATTACTTGTTAATTTAATGTTAAATTAAACCACAGTATTGGTTTTGTAATAATTTTAGTTAACTTTCGATAACTTCTTTGTGAGCAGAACTATTAATTACATGAGGGTATCCTTTAAAAAGTACAATAGTGATTATATTGTATTTAAATACGTGTCTTCCATATTAAGATCATGTTTCATTCATTACAATGTTTAATTGAGTGCATTTGCATTCGTTGTACAGCACTGTACGTCAAATCTTGGCCAGTATCGTATGCCGTTTTTGTTTCCGATTACGGATTTGTAAAGTTTCGTGTGAGATCATTCAGACACTACAACACTGTGAATGAAGTGTGAGGTGCAATACCTCTCCTTTGCAAAATAAATTGTTCGTTGTCGACGATTTATTCAGCCAGAAAATTCAGTATTTTCTGTGTTGACCTTGGCTTTATATGGATAGTGTATAATGACCGTATTTCTGTCTTTTCTTCTGTGACTGTTAATCAGAGCGTAAATTACATGTGANGACGCGGATGGGGTATCAATTAGACAATCGCAGTCAGAAGCATGTGACCATAAACTAAAATAATTAACTCAAAATAATCAAACACTTTATTCTTCAATTCATACCNCATCTTAAACTTCTCAGAATTAGTAATTTCTGATTTTACTCCACAATCATTTTGTACAATGCCATCCAGTAATCTTTCATCCCCACTTTTGTTCTGCACTATTCATTCTTTGTTTTGAAGCTTTTTGTAATGATATATTTATTCTTTCAATAACTCAGGCCCACCTGTGTCGTCTCCGNTCATTGCTGGCCCCCTTGGTCTAGTGGTTAGAACAGCACGCTCTGGACCGAGATGTTGAGAGTTGGTATTCCGCGTAAGGCATGTATGTTTGTGAAGTATATTATGCGTGTTGCCTGTAAAATAAATANAGTAAAAGTAAACTTAGAGACATGAAAAATAGAATAAGATCTAGGGTCAGAAAGAAATACATAAAAAAGAAAATGTCCAAAGGTTCTAAGGCGTGACTTTCACGGCGTTGGATATCGTAAACGATGAGGCGTGGGTACGATTCACGCTGAAGAGACTGCGTGTTTGTGTTGTCCTACTAACATATTGATAATTATAAAAACAAAATGTCTAGTTAGGAAAAATGTAAAAACGTAGCAAGAGCGAGGCTTTGAAGTAAATAAACAAGTAATGCCATGTAGGGGAACTTAAAAAAATGGTGTAGTGTTATGTATCAAGATTTATATCGGGGGTTGTGGATTCGAATCCCGTGTAGAGTATGGATGTTTGCCATGTCCAATAATCTCAATTGATCAAAGTTTAAAGTAGTGTTCTTGCTCACCCTGAAATGAACTATCTAGTTTTGATAGGAAGTTAAACATCANAAATAATATTCAATAGCTCATCACTGTTGGTTTAGTTTTGGAACCTATCTTGAACGTTACTTTATACTAGAATATGATCTTATCCACATCTTAAGTCGAGGCCACAAAAAGCGTTGTGCTATGTACGGTATGTTCGCTAATTCGGTTGGCCACATAAGAAGCTACTTTTTGTATGAAACGAGTTAGTTCATGGGAAGAAAATATAAGAAAAACTCTTGGGGACTCGCATAATTATTAGAGATTGTATGAACAGACGACACAAGGCGTCTATGCGCATGCCCGTCTTTAGCAACATTTTGAGAAAATAGTAAAGAACCAAACACTCTGNGACGCATCTAGGATCGCCGAAATACCGTATATATCCTACGNATCTCNGTGCGCCCGGTCCCTTTATGAATATAGCGGGCTACTTTTTGCTCACATGGCAAACATAGCACTCTGTGTTGNCCTTGGCTTTATATGGATAGTGTATAATGACCGTATTTCTGTCTTTTCTTCTGTGACTGTTAATCAGAGCGTAAATTACATGTGACAAATTTTGTCAAACTTCGTGGTGTTAATTTTTAACATAGGTTATTCCGAAACTGTTAATATTTTATTAAATATGGTGGGATTTTTTTTTATCAAATTTGTAATTGTGCTTGTACCGCTTGACCAATTCACCACGTGTTACTTGTGTAGAGTTAAGAGTTTATCTGCAGTGTAGTATTTCTGGAATAGGAACCAAACTTTTACGTTTTGGAACCAGCCTTCGTTAAAGCAGACACCTGGTAGTGCAGGAAAGATCAGGGGAGAGAGTAATGCCTAATATAGAAAGAGAATCATTGTTGGAGATTATGTTGCTTGATGTAATTAGCCGATANCGGCAGTGTAGTGGTTAGCCACTTGGCCTTGCACGCCAGAGGTCCCAGGTTCGTTTCCTGGCTAGGATTGGGTGTTAATCACTATCACAATGAAAAGTGTTCATCATCACCTTCATAAAAATTAGTGTGTGCTG
>KZ869456.1:64654-79898 GCA_003456935.1 Machilis hrabei | reverse complement strand
GATAGCCATTGGGAAATATGAGTTTCCATTTCGTAAATAGCTCAGTGTCGTCTATCAAAACATATATAATTTATTTCATTTGGCGTGTACCCATTGGGAATGTCGCATTGTCAGTATTAGTACGCTGTGGATGTTGCATAACATTATTATAGTTTATTATGTAAGCGAATACAATATCTTACTACAGTTCAACACTTGCAGGTTGTATATATCCCACAGTCATGCCACAGTTAATGTGTCGGTAATTATGAAATATTAACATCCATACAAAATATAAAAATAGTTGGTCTGAAATCGAAAAATAATTTTATTTTAAAAACATTTTCATTTAATCAGCATATTAGGGATGTCATACACACAGTCAGTATAATAAACTCGTAGTTATAGACGTAGTCAGTCATTAAAATCTAACTGTAGGCAATTAATTGTTTGTGTCTTTAGTCACTTAATTTAATAACCATCGATCCTTGCTTGCTTCTATTAAGCCTGATGATTGGTTGGCCAAGCCATCTAAATTTTTAATTGCTATAATTATTTTGTGTTATCATAATTCCTTAAAAACGAGTGCCTCTTCTTTGATTACGTAATATTGATCTACCAATTATTACTTTAGCCTTCCATTATTATTACTATTTTTAATTTTGGCTAAAGTTAGAAGCCAACAAGGTTTTATCTAATTAACGCTTTATCGATTAAAAAAAATTGGTGAGCCTAAATTTCCACAATAGACCAATTAAACTTTAAAACACTTAAAAAGATTATGGGCAACAGTGCATTGAGAAAGAGAATCTATAATTCTCTACACAATACGAGTTTAGTGAATGTTTCATATACGCTTAAACGTTCTATGTAGTCAGTAGGAAAGCCAGTTGCAGCTTTAATGAAATACATGGTATACCTGTATGTTAACACAACTTTGAAAATATATTTTAGAGTTGTAAGGACATTTAGGTAAGACATGGCAGATATTTTTTTTACAATATAAAATTATATTGTTACAAAATAAAATATATCCATAAGGTTTCACTGGATATATTTTGGTAATTGCGAAAATAATAGGTANTTAGTGTANATACAGGGTGTTCGGAAATTCCCCTTACAAAATGATATGGTATGTTCCTTGATTGAAATGGAGTGGAAAAGTTATTTTCCAAGAANTCCGCAGACCAATAGTTTTCGATTTATTAAAGGTTCAATCTGACCAATCACGGAGCGCGTAGCNGTTGAGGCGCCCGCTTCACGCGTGGTACCACCAATACCACTACGTGAAGCGGGCGCCTCAACAGCTACGCGCTCCGTGATTGGTCAGATTGAACCTTTAATAAATCGAAAACTATTGGTCTGCGGACTTTTTGGAAAATAACTTTTCCACTCCATTTCAATCAAGGAACATACCATATCATTTTGTAAGGGGAATTTCCGAACACCCTGTATATAAAACTGGAACAGGTTATATAACAGCTGCTACCAGTGTCTGCTAATGGTAAGTAAGTAGACAAACAACAGATTTGTAATTTATGTTTTTAAAATATTACATGATAATATCCACTAAGGAACTGAACTACAATAATAACACAGAATGTACTGTGTTATTCACACAAACCACAGACAAAGGAATAGTAAAACTTATATTGAAAGTATGTACTTGAAATCTGAGCTCTTTACTGTTACGGAGGTGCTTGTCAGCGTACAAATGAAAGTCACTCCTTACTAAAGAAGAACTCATGTACACAGTTTATAGGTTTTGGTATTGCCGTTGCCCTGGTAGCCCTAATAGCCACATCACTCAACATGGTATTTCCAAAATCAATAAACACAACAGTTGCATTTACTGTTGTAAAGGATTGAAAGGAACCTCAACTGACATGACGATGTCTATCTACGCAGGACTGAAAGGTATACGAACTCGAAGTGTTAGACATTTTGTACACACAGATTTGTTCAATTTATAATTTATGGAGTTTTAAGACACATATGTGTTCCAACAAAAAAAATTAAAATAAATATTTACTTAGACAAGATATAGTACGAGGCACCCCATTGTTTAGCTCTCTAAACATGCAATATACATAATTAATATTTTCCTAAAGTTCAAGCAAATAATTATCCACACAGTCATTATTTTTGTCACTGCAGTATATACAGCATGTACGATTAATTGCTCTTCAGAAACAATAATACCCAAATTTAAGTTTTGTTGTAGGTGTGGTTATTGTGGGTATTGTAGATATTATTTAATTTATTCACTTCTTTTTTTAAAATTTATTATACTACGTTGATCGGAAAATCATAACAAATTTCCAAAAAGTAATTTTTAATCATTATACTCGTATATCCCTCTTATTTTTATCAACGGTTGTTTCATCTTTTGTTTCATGTAGAAAAAGGAATATACAATAAAAAAATACTGTTAGTAGTATTTTGGCTCAATAAACACTTTCTAGCTGTTGTTTGCAAATATTTTTACGCATTAAAGTAAATAAAAAAATCTATAATACATAGTTTTCATTATTAACGGATGACATCAGATGTAAAACTATCACACGAAAATCACTTTCTTACTTTTTCACTACAGAGCATATGTTTGTTAGTCACACGTGGTTATGTAATATTGTTTTAGATCTTTATTTTGAAACACAATGCAGCTATATGCAGCAAGTTAGCATATAACTTTTTATATTGAAAGTTTACAATTCGAAATGGCCCAAGAAACAGAGAGGTAACGGGCCATCGGGTCACATTTTAGCACCGGGTCATTAGGTTAGGTAAACTGAAGCGGTTTGTATCAAGTGACCCGGTCCTAAAATGTGATCCGGTGACACGCACTGTAAACCAATGGGTACTTTTTTCAGGAAGCTACCTCAAACATTCAGATATTTTAACAGAAATATGTCATTCATACTAGCTCTGCAGTGTAGTAAATATGAATTATTCACATGGTTTATTGTGATGACTACGGTTTATCTAACTCGCCGTTGGAAAAGTAATTTTCTTTTGCCTATTGTATTAACAAATTTAACCTGCTTTTGTGTGTTTCTTAGTATTTAAATGACTTTTCAGGTCGTATCTTCCACACACACTAAACAGTATATCAGCATAGAACCTTTCTACCATTATGATCTAAACGTTTTTACCATTATGGTTTCGGTTTGATTGAAAATTAAAATTATTTGCAATCTCTTTGTGTATCCCATATCTTATTTCATTCAACATATAAGAATACACATATGCCATTATTGACTATTGTGGTTTCGGCAGAGTTGAAAATTAAAATATAATAATTGGCAATATGTGTATCTCATATCTTATTTTATTAAAAATACATGTGATATTACTTATATTATTTCCTATTTTACTGAACTGTCTAAAGTCACAATAGTTCCATTATCTTACAAACTAAACAACTGCACTAAAACAAATGTAATAAATAACAATGAAAAGAGCTAAAATAAATTTGTCTGTAAACTCTACGAGTTTCTGAAGTTGTGTTCCCTCAGTAGAGTACATGCCAGAAAATATGAAGAAAGCAGTATGAATTTTGCGGAATGCACTTGCCATGTGCCATGAATTTGTAACAGNATTTGACAATTTCTGAGAAATCTATATCACAAGTGAATAACGTAAAACAATCAACATATNTTCGCTCAAAATTATGCAGAGGTATAGAACAAAAAAATTACGTTACACATACCAGAGAATTTTGGATTACCAGACTATCATCGGGTTAAACCGGGTCACCGGGTCAAAATAGTGTGCCCCGTTCCATCACTGCTTATGGAAACCTCTTTACGAAATATGGTTCACCAGTTGAACAGATGTTTCATGTTATATCGCAAATGCCTGAGTTCGATATTCGTATATTCCATCCAGTAATTTACTCGTATAATTGCTCTATTTTAAATTAATTACTGATAAATAGTACGTATTTCAGTAGTCTGCAAATGCTTATTATTTTTTTTATAACTTTGCTAAAGTATCAAACTCTGAGGCTACTTCACGCGAACAGGAAGTGTTAAAATAAAAAATGGTACTACCATGAACAATAGATTTGTCCATGTAGAGTACATTCTTAGTTTTTAAACATGTAAATTACGCAAGTCTATCGAATGCCTTGATGACATTTTTTGGTGTATACGAGTATTTTATGTGTCGACATTTACTAAGTGTGTAAATACAAAAAAAAAATAGTTTCATAGTTTTTAAAAAAAAAGTCAAAGGGTCAATAAAAAAAAGTGTGAGGTTCAACCTCAAATACAACTGTGGGAAGAATGTAGTGGGCACAACAGACAGTATACTAACCTTACATAAACAAGCTAGAGCTTATGTATGCATTTCCTTAATTTTACCTATAATTTTTGGTAGCTTGATCCTGTCCTATCGTTTCTATACTTGTTCGGTAAAAAAAAAATTTTTAATAATCTTTTTAAAAACCAAGCAAGTCGTTTCATAAAGGGAAATTCATAATTACCTGAAAGATTATTTCAACCAACGACGATTATTAAGAAAGCAAAGCTTTACATGAATAATTTATGTAGCGAATCTTCCTCGAAATTATAACGCAGAATGCAGCTAGGTGCTACACCCTTCCTCTCTCATAATATTTANACAATCCCACCTGTGAGACANGAGACTTGAAACTGAACCTCTCGAAACCGTCNTGGTTACGCGCACCACCGCAAAAGCCTAAAGCACTTTCATCATTATGTAAATCCTTACTACAACATTAATCCTTGCCGAAACAATGANTGACAATTCCTTCTGCAGTCTNAAATGGCTGGGAGATTTGAACAGAAAAACTGCAAAAATATGCTTAATTAACCTTTAATGCTTACTCGTGGGAACTGTATAATGAACACTTACATGCAATAGTATTTACTTCTCATGTATTTATGACTATTTTCGCGCTTTTTAGTTGCTTGGCTAGTATAACCATTTGATAAATAGTACTCAGTTAAAGCACTTCCAACATCTCCCACAAACCAATTGCTTATTCAACATAGCTTCGCTCTAATAACGAAAAAATGCGCCAATATACCATACATAAAAAGTATGTTCAGACCATATTGTTTAAATCACTAGTGCCTATTTGAGAGTGATCACCTAGTAAGTAAANGTGAANGGCAAGGACGTCCATTCTTGGCCAAACTTTCGCCTCGAACAATAAAAACGTTTATAATTATATTATATGACATTTTAACTGTGTTTTGATATTCAAATGTCCAAATATATTGTGTGTAGATCACTAATATATGAAACTGGGTCTCTGATACCATCTACGACTGTGTGCATTGTGCAACAGTTTCAATTGAATAATAATTAACTTCATTTCTTAATACAAAATGAACAAAATAAAAAATGTAGCTACATGTCTATCGGGTTACGTTTGTTTTCTGTTTATTTATAGTTAATCAGCCATACTAAAGAGCTTGTGAAACATACGTTTACATAAAAACCTGATACAGCATGCATGGTTCAATTCGTTGTGGTTGCTTAACATTTGCCCTTACGACTAGCTGCTTGACGGTAATCGCAAGACAGCCATAACAGAATAAGGACGTTGCTGTTGTCAAGCAATTAAACGTGAATTGTATGCCAAAGTTTTTGCACACAATTGCTGTCTGCATTTATATTAATGACACCCAACAGCAGAAAACCCGATTATTTCTATCTATTTTGACGTTACCATTGATATATCTTAGGTATTGAGTGAAATTTGTTGAGAACACCCTTAGCAGAGCTTTAATAACCTTAGAAAATTGAAGTATTCAATGAAAAGTTAATAAACATGAAGCAACATATTTTACATGTAGGTAAAGAGGGTTTGAATAAACATTAAATAATGTATCTCCGATACGCGTGACATAGATTTATGTTCACTCAAATTTAAAATAAGCAGTTTCATTACTGCTTTAGCGATGACCACCAGTTTTTGTTTTCAAATTCTTACAATAGTAATTTCTCTCTCAGAAGCCACTTTGATTAAATCTTAACCATTAGCCAGTGTTACTATAATATTTTTTTCTCAAAAGACATTAATAATTATTAGATTTTATTAGTTGTAAAGTTCTGCAGTTGCCAAAAATACTGTATGTAAATCAATTCAGCTGACAAATTTGACCATGGCAAAACTTCCAGATTTTATATTTTAGGTAAGAGACTATCTATTGTGCAGTCTAGAAATGTCTCTACTGTCTGTCTCTCGGCTTATTCTGTTTTGGATACAAGGTTTAATCCGCCGTGCAGCCATTTTAATATATATCCTAGTTCATTGGTATATCCATAAGTTACATTACCTTAAACGAGAAGGAACTCTTTCCACTCTATTTAGGCTTAGGATAGGTTTTTTAATTAGTTTTAGCGATTTCGAAGATATGATCGAACAACGTGTCTTAATACCTACTATATTCATAGTTTTATAGTCGTGAAAACATTACTTTTATAAAGAGTGCACCTTCCCGCAATAATATACGATACATTGTAGGTTGGCTATACCCTGTTTTGTACAAGTCTTTATGACCTGCACCTTTAAATTTAAATTTGTGGGGTATCAATGGGAGTATCTGACCTCTGAAAACACATTCTTTGAACAATTAAATCCGCTACGTTCATTTTCTACCAAGAAAAGTAGAGATTACTGTACATTTATGAGATACATTCGTAGATAATTGTGCCGTTTAGTGGGTCTCTGTACGCTTTTGTTAACAGCCACAAGAGAGCGCTGGTGTGGCAAGGCAACATCGTAAGCACGCCACTCAATCTGTTTAGTGAACACGGCATTTTGATATTAGGTGTAATCACCTGAGTTGTTTATACTTTGGAAGCGTATATAAGTGATGTCACATTTCTGCGTAGGATTTTTTTTATGTTTCGGAATTTATATCTGACTAAAATATACCTTCAGACAGTTATCCTCACTTCAATTACGTTGTAATAATTTAATTTGTGTAAATATGATGAAACATAAAAATAATTTTTGCCTTATGTAACCTCTCAAAACAATCTTGTCGACTCTCAATAACAATTCGTATGGTTTATCGGGGCGATTTGTGTTTATATCACGTTATTTATTTTATTGCTAACTTTTAGATGTTTTTCAGTTCAAAAAATTATAAATTAAAATAAATCGTTTGAGAAACTTATTTAATTTTCTTACAAACAAAGAAGTACAAAACCAGCAAAAGCGTCACATCGTCGCTCCACTTACTCATTCAGAAATAGCTCAAACTTGTTTACACCTGTCATAAATCTAAACATTGTAACGACTCCATGCAAGCTATGTTGTTTAATCATTATAATTAACACTATTGCTCTACATTAAGTTATGCATATGTTTAGCTGAAAAAGTGGTCTGAAAAACATAAACAAAGGTATTAAATTGACATATCGTTCCCTATATTTATTTAATTGACAGATGATATAATTTTACTGGGCAAACTTATCATCTTTAGTAAACAAAGGTACATTCAATATTTAACTAATTAGCTATCTAACAGTTCAATCATATAATATCTCTGGTCAAAGAGTGCTTTCATACTGTGNACCTGCCATCCACTCTTTGTCATTTGCCCTTCGCTTTCTCTTTTGCTCAGCCTGAAATCTAAACACAAAGAGAAAAGGGGGCGAAATCGAAAGACGGTTCGTTAGCGCCCCCTACAGAGCTCTAATAAGATTTATTAAAGACCACAGGGAATGCATACCTTTCAGAGGTAGATCATACACAAGATTCTTAGAGTATAGAAGAAAATACAATTTTAGATCACCAATGATTTAGAAAACTAAATGAACGCAAAAAAAGTGTACTTTCGTATTCAGTTTAACGTCTTACATGGATTTGCTATTATTCTAGTTTCATCCTCTGTTTGGAAATAGTTGATCATACTCTATNTATTCTAATTTGAATGTTCTTNANAAGAGTTGACTAATATCTGCACTACTNATCTGGACATTATCCATTATCATCTGGACATATATGCCTGGTTAGCTATACAGCGTGTTTAAAAAATGTGTACCAAAAATTGGAGAGCGTGTTCTTTGGACCCAATAATGTTATTAATTTTTTTTTCGCAGACCTTTCAGACTATAATTAAGTAATTAAATTGTCCAATCACGAGGCGCGTTACAGAAACACCAAGGCCACGCGCTAGAATTGGGCAGTTGTCATTCGCCAATTCTAAAGCGTGGCCGTGGTGTTTCTGTAACGCGTCTCGTGATTCAACAGTTTAATTGCTTAGTTATGGCTAAACCATTAGTCTGAAAGGTCTGCGAAAAAAATGTTAATAACATTATTGGGTCCAAAGAACATGCTCTCCAATTTTTGGTACACATTTTTTTAAACACCCTGTATTTACTACATTTTGAGATATATCTCTTCTCTTCTATTCAGACAACCTGAAATCGCTGCTGAAAATTGTCTGAAATTTATCCCCGGTTCTGTGATTCAAACCGACGATTCACAGATAAGTTTATTACGTAACCAACTGTGAATCGTGAGATCTTGGGTTAGAATCAGAGTGCCGAATCGATCCACACTTTCGATCCGATCTTAAACCAATCCGGATCACATTGTATGCACTGTCACCGATCCGATCCGGATCGGATCAGCGGAACTTCAGCCCAACTGCTCTAGTCCGGATCGGATTGTGTGCACGGTCACCGATCCTCTCCGAATCGGATCAGTGGAACTTCAGCTCACCTGCTCCAGTCCGAATCGGATTGTTTGCATNNTTAACGATCCGATCCGGATCGGATCAGTAGGTTCGCCATGATCCGGAGCGATTCTAATCATACTTCTCGTGTCCAGTTGCACAAAATTCACTCTAGGTATGTTAATGCGAGCTAGTATGTGCGTTAACCTTAGTCAACAGCAAGAGAGAGTACAATATCTTTGTTCTGTTTAAAGGTATTTGGCGATTAGATTGCTTGGACACATGCTAATATTTTAAAAGGAGAACTAACTCACATTAGACATCGTCCCTTTTTTATAGGGAACTCTATAAAAATAATTTACTCGACACTGTAGGTGACTATCACCCGGCACAGATGTCCTAGGCCATAGATTGATTCCCTGGCCAAGAACAAGCTTAAAAAGTAATAATGANTTGACACTGAATGCAAAACAAATATTATGTCATTTCGTTTGTAATTTAGAATTTGTAACGTGTTTCGTTTGACCTCGCAGATATAACAAGTTTTAATTCANAATACATTCAAAACATCATCAGCGATTTTGAGAATTTCACAGGGAGCTGAGATCCGATTCATTACACGATCAGATCCATGAAACGATCCGATCCACCAACGATCAGGATTGCTGGATCAGTGAGCGATCCGATCCACGGTGAAATCTGCATTGCCGAATACATGCGCGATCCGATCCACCAACGATCCGTTCCATGAAACGATCCGATCCACGGTGAAATCCGCATCATCGAATCCATGCGCGATCCGATCCACGCTATCAACTGTTCCCATGACTGATCCGATCCGGAGCTAATTTTACCGCTCCGTTTGACACGATCCAATCCTGATTCGACAACCTGGTTAGAATCACAGAACCAGAGATAAAGGGTAAATAAGTATTAGCACATATTTCAAGTTGCCTGGTTGCAAGAGTAGATATATCTCTCAAAACGTAGCATGCAAAACTAATCAGTAATTTCCAACTAAGCAACTTAGAAACGGTCCTTATTATTTTAGTTTTTTATAGAATTTATATTTGATCAGTTCAGTATTATTCGGCTTTCATTTTTTTTTTTTATTAAATTTTCAGTTTAGGTATCAAATCTTTTTTGCAGTACTCCTATTATTATTTGTATCGGTTTTGCTCTATATGCACGTGTATTATTCCTGATCTTTTGTTTCGTTTCAATCTTATTTTATGTCTCCTCTGAACAGATCTGAGTAGAAACAAAATTACTAGTTACATTTTACTCAGTAAAAGGTTTCAATTTGAAAATGTCAGTTNTGTACTCGCTTGGCTTTTAATAAATTAGTGTAATTATGAGAAAGATTGACGTGCATAAATCATATCAATTAAAGGCATGCTGACATTGTAAACTTTAAAATGAACCCCTATTGTACTTACTGTATTTTATCTCGTATGTAGGCCCTACTTATGATTCGAGAAAAAAGCGAAATCATAAGACGTTGGCATTGTGTGTCCTGTTGTAACCGATCGCAGTAAAGCAGTTGACTCAACCACCTAAACACATGGGTGCAATTCTCACACACAACTAAATTTTAGAAATGCTGCAGACTCAGTATGCAAAACACTACATAATTTAGCCTACATGATATTCATCTTCAACCACATTGATCAGATGCTCATGTTTTGGTGCTAGCGTATTAAGAAATTTAACACAACCACAAAAACGGTAGCTGATTTTGTTTGAATGTAGATCATATCAAATACGTGCATTGCCTGGAGCATATCCATAACTATTATGAGTCACTGACAAAAATGTGTCAATTTGTGATTAACCTCAGCCTTTATAGATTAAAAAAGGAACATTCTCAAAATTAAAAAAAGTGATGACACGTGGTTATCCTCGCTAATATACAGTGTTATCTTGCTTTCCAAATTATATTTTCGTATTAACGGTAACACTTCGTGTTGTTTTATTTTAAGAAGGTAGTGATTTTTATACACCTGAAGAAAAATTAGAAATGTATCGATTTGACACGCTGTGCGCCAAAAACAACACTATTTTGTTTATTATACCTTTTTCTCGAGACCATTACATATTTGAAAATGTACTACTTACTAATACATATGTTTTCCAATGCTTTTGTAACAATTTAGAACCAATGTTTTGATTGAACAACAGGGGTCTACTCTTATTACACAATATGTAATACCGTTTCTGAAAACAGGATCATTGACAGTCCTTTACTAAAATTTTGCTCTTTCATCTAATAAGATCCAAAAGTGATACTTAACAATCACTATTTAGAAATAAAGTTTTGATACTGACATGCCTCAAACTCTAAGGGTGAAGAAAATAATTTGGCATTGCAAATTTAGCTTACGTCATAATGTTAAAAGTAAAGAAAAACTGATATGGTCTAAACTTATATTTTTGACAGATGTTGTGGAAGAGATCATTCACAGGTAACTATTGCAAATCACTCAAGACATTAATGTGCTATTATAAATTCGGCAGAATGCCGCTATTTAGCAAAATAACAACTNAGTGTAAATAGTTAGTTCTTTCACTTTTAAGTGACCTTCTAGTATAAGTCTTTTATACACACAAAAAAGAGAATTTTCGTGAAAAACCATTATATGAATTAAAGGAAAGGCCGACATTTTGAAAAACTAAATAACTATTGCATATGTCGGCCCCGGTAGCCTAGTGGTTAGTCCCGTGGCATTGCACGCCGGATGTCCCAGGTTCGATTCCTGGGTAGGGCTGGGTGTTACGCTTGTGCTGTCCTAAGTGTGCACTTGTGTTGGCATCCGTCTGAGCACTCACTTGTGTTGTCTCACGTGTGTGCACTCGATGTCTGAATAAAAAGTGGCCCTAAATGTTAGGTGCTAAAGCACCGGAAGTAATGCCAACAGGCGGTTCCCGGTGCATAACACTAAAAAAAACTATTGCATATACAGATTTATCACAAAAAAAAGTAAAGTGATGTATTCATTATTTCAGAATTGCTGTTTGGTGGTCACATTTTTTAAAATTAAAATCAAACATATAGGTCGGCATGGTCAAAATATAAATCCTTGACAGGCATTGTGAAAGGGGCTATTTAAACGGACTTAAACGAAATTTTGTTAAGGGAAAGTGTTTTTAAACATTAAATACAGGTAATGTTTTTAAGTATTTGCCGTAAAGATATCACTTTATGTGCGAAATGGAGAAACGGGTGACGCATGTTTTAAAAGGTAGTTGAAGCCTTCTTTTTAACAAAATATTAATAAAAACTGTTNTTCAGGTCACCTGAATCGTTGCTAAATTATATGGACACTATACTGGACTTGAGCAATCCACAAATTTCAAATTGTACAAAAACTATCATTTAGGAGGTTTAATATTACATCAAACCATACGTGTTACAAAGTATGAAATATAACCTAATTTAAACTTTAAAAACTGTTAATAATATGCAGCACCAATACAAATATTTAATTTGAAAAATCTTGACAATGGCATTTTGAACATAATCAATGTATATATTTGACTTTAAAAATGATGAGTGATGTTTTGCGTCCTACTGACACCAGATGAGTCATTTCAGTCCGATGAACAATGTTTATTTTGATTCTAAACAAGGAATGAATATTACAGACATCAACATGAAGGACATTCATACAATCAGCCTTGTGTGGAATCGAATTCACGATTTCGGGTACACAAGAGCCGGGGTTAAATAAGAATTTGATTTACAGCGGCTAGTATCTAAATTCAAATACCAATAATGTATTTCATTTACCCGTACAGAATAACTAATAATCGAAGTGCGTAAAGACAACTAAGTATAAACACAGATATCCACAAATAAATAATACACCAGTTATAGTTTCAACTCAAAGTTTATAGATCGCATCTGAAGCTATGTTAACCATTTTACCATCTATGTTGAAAGGTNTAGTTATAACTTATTTGGCATAACTTTATGGTTATACTTTTCTGATAGCANAGGTCTAATGAAGATGCCGTCCACATCGTAGCGACGCTGCAGAATGATTAAGATTGCACACATACGACACATAGCCGGTGGTGGGTTCTTTTACAAAAAANCCTTATTGATAGAATTCCAGTTTTTACGCCTGTTTCGGAAGATGCCTAAACATATACCTTCATAGGTAGGTTTGTAAGATAGCTCTTACAATCAAGACAAATATTTAAATCCGAGATATGCAACCAGAATCATCCAATCAGCAGATGTGAACTCAAACAATTAAACTATAATTTTAGTACCATAGTAATGGGAGTACGCCTAACAAAATTTTAAACGTATAAATGATCATTGCTGATATCCGGCTAAAAAATTCAGTTTTGTTTAAACGTGTTTGCATGTAATTACTAACTTTGGGATCAGTTGTATAATAAACTACGTTTTCCCATTTATAGTTTTGTTCTTCAATTTGAAAAACATTTTTTTAAAACTGCTCTGGCAATTTTAAAGTGAAATTTCATACTATATAATACATTTCGTTGATTATTTTGTTGCTATGTCACGTAAAAATATATAGAAAACCATTTTCAACATTGTGTACCGATTGTGTAAAAACTGAACTGTAGGATAAGCAATTATACTATTGGAAGTCCATATTCAAACGCAAGGCAATTTAAAGGGAGCATTTCCATAGACGCGTTAGGGTATTGTGGTGCCATCTGGCGCTCCGACAGAGTACTCGGCAGGAAACAAACGGGGAGAACTAGTAATGCATGAATGAAGGCACAATAAATGGCTTTGTTACAATCAACGAGTAACAGGAAAAGGTACTCGGCAACAAAAAAATGCTATTATTAGCAATACAGTTGCTCAATTTTCCGTGTATAAATATTTTCACAGCGATTGAATCTTCTGTTGAACGTAGAAAATGATAAATAGGACAACAGTAAAACTAAAACCTCACAAATTGAAATCTTTAAAGCTCTAAATTATACTAAGTCATGATCCAATTTGTATACTATAACCAGGCCATACTTTACAATTCACTACTCAAAGAGCATTATCCTCCTATTATTAGTACTTATATTACGATTTTTCATACATAAAACATATGTTTTTACTTGGTTTTACAAGGTTTCGATCAAGTTAAAATATCAATAAAAACATTCGAGTAGTTGAATAAAATCATGCAATCTGAGATTTTCCATGTCACATAACAAGAATGGTTAAAATGTATACACCATGGTTTTTTAAGGTCAAACTTGTGTTTTGTAAAAAAAAAATACACAGCATTTCCATATTATAAAAAAAGTATTCCTACTATAGGCAATATTGTACTAGTGCGTTGGTTCTTTGTGAGCTTGTGTAATTTATTCCTTCAGTTTCAAACATTTGTTGTCACTTATAAGAAAATGAAACATACAAGTGAAGGAAGACAGTTAAGTATTATGGAATTCTTGACGACACTTAATTAATGAAATAAAACTGTCAAGAGGATGCTATCTAAAAATGGTACTCTTGCTTTATATCCAAAAATTAATATAAAGACAATGAAATTACAACTTCCATTCTCGAATCTGGCTTCATGCCGGATGAAGAGATTCCTCTAAAATGTAATATAGGCCCCCTATGCGTTTCCCTTAAATATCGAACCTACGTTTTAAATACAACACACGGTTGTCACATAGATTTAGGTGCAGAAAGCAAAATTTTTATGTGTAGAATTTAGAAGAGAATGAAGTAAAATTAATAATAGTAACTACATTTTTAAAAGTACTGACAATTATATAAAAATAATAAACTCTAACTCATGTGTTTAGGAGTTTTATTTAAAATGGAATGTAAAATGTTAGAAAACGTGTGTGGTGTTGTTCATCATAGCTAATAACGTTTTTAATACCCAAATCAGTGTTACCGAATTATCGTATTTTTAATAGGGCTTACTAAAGTGCAATTTGTAGTTTCATTGAAGATGGATTTATAATGCGTGTCAACTCTTGGTTGGGCATTGCTTCTTTGTGGTCAACAGGAACGAAAACAGCGTAGCGAGATGGTAATATAGGCGCCCTTACTTCTGCTTAAAGTTTGCAATGGTCTAAATTGAAAATGTGCAAAGTTTAACTTGTATTTCATTGTCATTCTTTAAAGAATCGTGTACATACAAAGTGAATCAATAAAATCTATGATTATCATATATTAAAGTTATAGAGCGTCTGGAATTCTGTAAGAAAAGTAAGTATGTTCATCTCATTTCATACAACGATGACACGGATTGTTGAATCATGATGTTCTATTTCAGTATATGAAATAAGATAGACATACTTTCTTTTCTTAAGAGAATTTCAGACGCTCTATAAATTTAATTGAAAACATATTTTATCTTTAGCGCAGAAAAGGTACATTTGAACCTTCCAAAGCTATTAGCCTGAAGCGATTCCCTTAGAAAGCACANTATACAGGGTGTTTAAAAAATGTGTACCATAAATTGGAGAGCGTGTTCTTTGGACCCAATAATGTTATTACAATTTTTTTTGCAGACCTTTCACGAGGCGCGTTACAGAAACACCACGGCCACGCGCTACAATTGGTACTTGTCATTCGCCAATTCTAACGCGTGGCCGTG
>KZ869455.1:31610-44348 GCA_003456935.1 Machilis hrabei | reverse complement strand
AACAAGTATCAACGGGCATCTCCGCATGTAATTAATAATTATCTTACCGCTGATTTTCAGGACTTCACCATTAGTATGCAAGCTATTGGTGTTTTCTTTCATTCTTGTTTGTCCTGTTTACCACCTTCAAACAAAGGCAAAGAGGTGCTGCATGCACTCTCTTGTTAAACAGTTGAAGAGAAAAACATCAAGGAGGAAGACAATGCAAGCATCAACATTCATCATTTATGGAAAGAAACTGACAAAAAGTTGGAAGTTCCCATACTGTATTGTCAAATAATCTACGCTTATGGTACTGTATTCTATAACGCTTGCCAAAGCTATACACAGAGTTCCATTTTTTTTTTTGTCGTCCGTATCGGTGTCAGCATATAAAAATCTAGTCTAATTGTAAAAATAAGAGTATTAATGAGAATACATTTTTTTAAGTGCCCCAGACTCAAGCCCAGGATATAAACATCACACGTCCAGCACGGATAATGCCCTGCTTGCAAAACACGCCGGAATGGGAAAGTTGAAGTTTAGGATCATCCATGATGGCGTTCACAGAATACGCCCTGCATGCTTCTGGTTTATGACGCTAGTAAATACGATTTCAACTTTTAACTTTTCTTTCCTTGGCGCTAGTATACTCTTTGCATTTGATGTATATTTTCTGAATAGCAATATTAATTTTTTTTTTGTATTTTCGAAATAGAAGAAGAACGAAATCAGCACACAGGCTTAAAAAACCTATTTACGATTAATTGGAATTCTAGAAAACCCACCTAACAATAAAAATAACTATTAATTTCAACTAAGAAAAGTAATTAATGTTTTTAACTGTTGTTGTATATATAAACAAAATACTTAAGTGGTACCCACTTTCAATGGTAGATGGCATTCAGGTTATTACTGTAGTTAGCGTCGTAGGTAATAGATGGCGGGCTGGTAGCACATTGGATTTTCTGTCCGTCAGAAGCGATATTCGTGAAGGGGGTAGTTTTTACTAGCGTGATTGTTGCGAGCAGGGCGTTGTCCATGCAGGGTGTGCGATGTTTATGTCCCAGGCTTTAGTGTCAATGCTAAGTATTAGATGTTCATTGTTGAAATACAGACCTGTAAAAAATCGTGTGTATTTCAGTCACAGGAAAATAGATTTGCAAACTACTGTAGTGACTAACAACGAGTGTTAGTATGTATATGTTTCTAGCTTTATAAATACAAACACACAGTTAAAATCATCATTCTTATCATTTGAAAGAAGTTGTTTTATGCCTAAGTAAAACAATTTTTGAATATAGTCTGTCATCACCCATACATATTCGTGAAGCAAGGATACAAATGCTTGATTGAAACTTAGAAATACTGATTTTGAAAAACGTCACCTGGAATATGTATAGAACCNTCTAAATAGTTTTAAGAGAGGATGCGGAAAACGTGGACNAATGTAATAATATTGATGTGACGGACTTCNACGCCTGAGGAAGGAGTGTGGGCATAGCTCTGAAAATTTGCATTAAGAATTATATATAGAATAAGGCGAAGTCAGTGTTATTTAGTTTTAAAAAAGGGTACAAATATATTTTAATTATGTTCAAGATCTGAAATACTCTGTAGACAATTTGTTAAATGGAACTTAAAAATAATTATTTGTAAATGATATACTCATACTAAATTGTGGCTATCATTTTTAGTTATTGCAAGAATTTCGTCGATACGAAGAACTGCTTCGGAGACCAAATCTGCGAGCCGAGCTTGTAGCAGAACGGGAAGGTCTTTTGAGGCATATGGTAGAATTAATNAGGTCCGTGCACACTCAGTTATCTGGTCATGAAGGAATGGTGNCATTTAACAGGATTCCAGATGTTCCAGAGGTTGTAAGCCAAATGTACTGCTTGAAACAAATTTCAGCCAAGGTAAACATCAGAAAGAAATTGTAATTTAAGAGCAATGTTGCTTTCACATTTTGTATCCTGTTTCTANGCTTATAAAAATGCTCAGAATAATTTACATGTTTTAAATACAGGTNAAAGATGTAGATCGTACAGCCTCCTGCATCTTAGATGACCTACCAGGCTTTCCAGATCTTCACCGTGATGCTCAAGATGTCCTTCACGAAATTCAAGAATCACTAACAGAGCTCTTTGGCTCATGGGTTCAAGAGACAGGAGCAGGCATTAATAGCAAAACCTTACAGTAAGTGAATATAAAGATCAAGGTCCNTAAGTTAANAGTGACGTTCTCTCAAAAACCATATTGAGGTTGAAAATGTTGGGACAATGATCTTGTGTTTCTTCNCACTACATCTCTAAATTATTTTCTTCTGTGTGTAGTTTAGCTATTGTATGAGGGTTGCTTTATAAGTCTTGGNAATATTTTTTGTGCCTAATCTCAANCTCTGACCAAAACTTTAAAACATGTTGTTGANAAANCGACATCTCTGTTAACTAATGANGCNACTAGAAGGTGCAGATGTTCAAGGACATTAAAGGGAGGCAAGCACCAGNACAAATTGGTGCATTTTCAGCCTTCGTCNAGAATGAACGTTAAAATGTAATNTTATATTTANAGGTTTAATAATTAGGCNATTTAGAAGGGTTNAAACTAAATAATATTCNCAGAAGAGTCATANTTAAATTTTATTTGAAAAGCGAAAGTGGTGTGAAGAGGAGACNNCATTTCTATTTTCATTTGTTTTCTGTATTCGTTTTNTANGTTCGTATTCGTTGCCNGACAAACTTTAACTTAACCAGCTGGGCGTAGTGATATNAAGGACNGCAAATTTACTNTTTATTATTNAAAAATATANGACGAAGTTAGCAGAATTGTTCATCGAAAAGTAGAAATAGCAAACAAACATTAATTATGGAACAAGAGGGGAGGAAGAAAACCAAGTAATTATAAATTTCAACTTCAAACTAAATTTTTCCGCGGAATGAGATGGCGGGAGTGATTAGTTTGCCGCCAGATGCCCGGATCAGTCGAAGTGAAACACGTGATTAAAAACTTTGGCGTGTTCAATGAAGCAACAATGGGGCCGATTTAGACAATCAGACTGAGTTGGAAGGATAAAAAGGGACATCAAAATTAACTCAAGGTGTGTAGTCGCACCATTTTAGTTCCAGATAAGCCAAGCCTACTTTAGAATGAATAGCCAAATTCCAATCAATTTCAGCTGGCTTTCGTTACTCACCATATTTGAAATGCATTAATTAATCGTTTGTGAAATAAGCGATTCGAATAGCTTTAGAATACTACAGAACTCAACTCCTGCTGCAAAACCGGTAAGATCCAACCATTTAATAAGTTATTTACCCGAGCTCGAGAGGAATATTCAAAAGACAAAAGTTATTGAAACGACTGAACTTGTTCCATTTTAAACAGTGAAGTGTTATACAGTTTAATCAGGCCTGAATTAATTTTACTAATAATTTCGCGTGCTAGTAATTCCGCCGGACTTTAAATAAATTGACTATTATATCGTTTTTTTTAAGGGGATATGATTGATGTTGGGGTAGGATATGTACTTTATGGGAACTGGGTATGTAATTTTGTATAGTAGNTAGGCCTATGTTAATAAATAATTGTTCTAACTGAATTTCTCGAGCTTTGGTGTCTGCTTTCTTAATATAGAGGACTGTTTCTGGTCACCATTGAATCTAGCGGCAGTATATATTAATTTAAAAGGGTTTTGTTAAAGGGTGGCTCCCAACTTATGGGTCTACAATTTGTTATAATGTTAATCAGCTGGAACAGAGCTTGCGGAAGCTTTGGATAATCATACTTTACCATACAGAACTGCGACTTTCCCAGGGCCGGAGGAAGAGATTCCGGGGCCCACCTCCAAAATGAAAGATGAGGAGGCCCCCAAATCGTTTTTAGAATTATGTAATGAAGTATAAAATGTTGCCNTAATGTACTATGTTTATGTTTCCAGTAATATACTAATAATGTCAAAATAGATTTTAGACAATAATAAAATATATTTACAATTTAGGTTATTATTTTTAAGTACCACATAGTATCCTATCTCACACATTTTATAAAGAAATGATAAGAAATCGTAGAGTTTCTTACTTTTATTGCTTAGAGGAAATGCTTCTTTCTGACCTTTCGTGCTGCAAATTGTGTCAACAGTTGATCCATATGTAATGAGCGACAGCTTTCTCGCTCAATTGACACAAGCTAAACCCGAGAGTCTTTCCTGCGACATTGTTGACCGTAAAAATGTTTTGATTAACTCAAGCTTGGAGAAACTTCGCTCAGCAGATGCCGGTAATCAGCAAACATAATACTGTTCGTAAAAAAATTGCTGTATTTATACACACTTTAACAAGTAACTTCTCGTACACAAATTTTAAGACATCGAGTGAACGCTCAACATCAACAGGGAACATATGTGCCAACATTGGTAGTTCTCCTGATAAACTAATACCACAAATGTCAGAAGTCATGTCTTTGTCTGTTAAAGCTGCTTCAATGTTCTTGCATTTGTCTTTTAATTCTTTCTTATCCATAAGGTTTACTTTGTTTATCCTAAACAATACACCAAATACATCTTCATGATCTTTGAGCTGGTGGTATCGTTGAGTGAGTGAATCGTGTGCCTGATCCAACAATCGATTGAAAAAGTCTATCCTAAACCGATCTTCTGCTATTGGTTTATCGTCACGTTCATAATCAAACTGTTTCATTGACAGCGAGTGATTGATAGTCTCGGAGAATACTTGAAGGTTCTTGGATGTAATGTGTGTGTAGAATTCTGTGTTCAAATTACTACTCGTAAGGTGGAGAAATAATAATAATAATATGCAACGATAAGTTGTAATTGTATATTATTTCTACATCTACATCTACATCTACATCATACCCTGCAATCAACCGGTAAGGTACTTGGCAGGGGGTGCACGAGGCACCACAAGTTATTATTTACGNTCTTACTTCTAAAAAACGACTTACCAACTTAGTGCTTACCTTAGCTGCAGCCTCACAGGTGTAGTGAACCCCTGACCTATCCAGCAGACGATCACAAAGATCCCACTCCGGCCTAAGATCGATGAATTTTCTTTCCTGGTCTTGACATATCTTCTCACTTTTATATTTTGAAATTTTTTCAGTGTAACGCATTTGCCCGAAAAAAATTGGTTGCATTGACTTGTGAAGTAACCCTCGTATAAATATTAGGCTATGATTACAAACACAGAAAATGGCAGAACAAAAAATCTTTACTTTGTGTATATTTGGTTTATCAAAAGGGTATTGGAGGAAAGTATTGAATGATTTTGTAGTTCTAGAGGTTCTACGTATATATCCGTACTTGCCATACGTTAATCAGTGAACAGTTTGTAGTTACTACACAAATCTGTGCATTTATGTGTGTAAGTATTTCTGTCATTTCATTTAAGAATTCATTGTGATTTAATTAAGTTTTTTTTAAATAACAAAGATTTTTAAGTCAAACTGTTCATTTTCACAAAAAATAATTATTTTTTTCTTGGTGGAATGAGGTTCTTTTAAGACATATCATCAAATGAAAATGGGCAAAATGAGTACATATTAAATATCAGCAGTGAAAATGGTTAGAACTGAAGACTTGCTCATTTTGCAGACTAGTATAATAGAAAAACTGAAATATATCATATGGTACAAGTGCTTCACTTGTATTCAGTATAGGCAGATGTGTTAAACAGATATGTTAAATATAGTTAATGTGAGAAAACTTTTAGTTTTAATTGTAAATTGTTTCACTATTAACATAATTTTTCTGTTCTTCATAACAAGGCTTGCTACAGATGCTCCTGTGGTTGCATTTGAGAAAGGAAAAATGATGCGAGTGAATTACGAGCCACGTTTAGTAGGACTTGTTCGAGAAGTACGTCAGCTTACTCTTTTGGGTTTAAAGATTCCTTCCAAGATACGTGAAGCAGCAGATCTTGCATCTAAGTTCATGAAACAAGCAAAAGCCCTTGAACAGGTAAGATTGATCTGAATATATCGGTATATACCATTTATATATTTGTGTTTGTTTTTATTATAAAGGTGCCTGTGAATTAAGAATCCATGCAGACAAAACACATTGTTGGAGAAAGAGCCAATACAAATACAGTTTTAGTTTTGGTTGACAAGCGTGAGGTGAAATTTGTTGGATGTGCTGATAACAATCCTTGGTCTTATTGTACTGAGTGAAAATAGAGGGCAAGCATATCAAAACTATCTTAACCATTATAGGTATCAACATTTCACAATACAATTGGTGATAGAATGATTCCATCCCAGCGTCCCATGATGCTCGATGCAGCTTTGGGCTTGTCATCTTTAGTCAAGGAACAGAACGGAGTGACTTGGAGTAACGTGACTGCTGTGGAGGAATATATTGGGAAGCTACAGTCAGCGGTTGAAAGGCTTTCGAGAGAAAACAACCGTCTTGCTGGCTACCATTCACAGATCAGAGAGAAGGTATGTCTGTGGTAGTTATAAAATCCCTATTCAGTACTATAAATTAAATGGTTGTTATTTCGACCACCTTTGAAATTCTAATATATAATTAAAGTCATAAAAGTGCGTATGCCAGAAGTAACTCAAGTACAAGTGAGTTCACTCTTTGAATGTATTTACTGAAGGTGATATTACAAGTGGTTGAACTGTCGAGGATGATATTGTTTCTCAGTAAAATTAAACCTCATTCGTTTGAATAGTTGTTTGAGTGGATTATACCAGTGTTGCCGTTTTGTATGTTTATCAAGATAGGAACTTTACTGATGGAAAATAAGAAACTGAAACATGCCTAGTTTATGTTGTGAATTATGTACATACTTGGCTTTGTTTTCTTAACACGGAAACCAAATCTTTCTTGACACCAATGTAAAGACTATGTACTACCTATTAAATTGCCCCCTGCTGTAGTTCAGCTTTTGGCTTTAGAGGNTGATGGAGATGTATGTATGTCAGTCAGTAATCATTGTCTCTATGACATTACTAAAGTTGTTATGTTGCAGCCTACATGAGTAGGGATTAGCTAATCTGACCATCTATGTTTAGATATCCCATTCATAATTTGTATTTGTTCATGTATGCAGTACTTTCAAATAGTTTTCATTTACATTGAACTCTCTTTGAAATAAATAATTATCTTTTTATGGCAATAACTACAATCCTGGGGAAAAAAAAACAGTGTTGCAGCATTAACATAACACACTGTCTTATGATTCAAATGTCTGTGGGATCATTGACGTATAGGGGAGAGGGTAATTGCAGGCATCTATTTAAAACGGATGCATATTTTTTATTATTATTGCATTTTTTTGATCAAATGCTTTTTAAAGAGACAATTNATTTATAAATGCTAAATTAATTTGATTATGTAATATGTATTATAATTTTTTATATTTCATTTTTTGTAAAATACTGTCATGCGTACTATTGCACTCCTATGTGGGGTAATGGTACGCTTGCATAACAGGTTAAGTAATTTATCATATAATGCACGAAAATCATAATAACTCATTGGTTTTTATTATTAACCCAATCGAAAGTATATAAAAACAAACTTATAAACAGGTTATAAAATGATAAATACAAATATTTATTTAATAATGTCATGGCATAGTACTTTTCATTATGCCTCGAAATTATTAGTTATTTTTTTATAATTTTATAACCTCACTGTGTGAAGTGGTGTCTAATAATAATAATACATTAATTTTACACATGAGGGATTTTCAGTTCAGACGTGGGACGGGGCATTGGGATGCACAATGTGCGTCCCACACACGATGTTAAAAACAATACCTCTCCAGAAACTCTTTGCCATCGAATTTACAAAACAAAACATGGAATGTGTACTCCAAAAACAGCTTAACTACACTACACACACAGCTGTAACAATAATATAAAGGTATCCGTATCTTATCACAAATAATCTGAACTCNATATAACAACATAATGTGGAAAAAGTAAGAATTGCACTCACCTTTACATCCACACTTGGCAGACGCTTCCTGTCAACTGGAGTGTGTTTAATTATGTCTCTGCTAGGGCACACCATGTTAACAGCGTATTCAACTGCCAAGGATAATGAAGTACAAGCATTTGTCCTATTCCCCTATGCATCCCAATGCCCCTCTTTCCCCTATTTATCTTATTGCCAGTTGCAACAAAGTTAATCTTAGCTTATAGCTGTCAAAGTACAGTTAACTAGAGAATTATGCTGTGCCAACTGTAGTTAACAACTAATCTCGGATTAGGAGCCATTAATCCACGATTAACTTTAATCTTACCGAGTTAGCCAGTGAAGTTCCTTAATCTGAGATTAATTACTTTCAAGTATGGCCGTCTCAAATAAATACACAACCACCTGTGCATATTTGATACCTNAGATATTGCTAATTCTGCGCTATGTGTAAATAATTACACTTCAATTTGTAACTAATGTAATGGCAGGTTGAGGTAATGGTGAGCAGAACAGTCCATAATGTTTTTATTTTGACAAAGATGTGTTTGTAAGTGTAGTTCATAGACCTATTGGATTTTGATGTTAGTGTTTGTAGCTAGATCTTACATTTTTACATCCAGCATATGCATTCCTGTTGTTATTTAAACTTCAACATTATTCCTCAGGTATTTCTGACTTTGTTATCGGATCCTAATTAGCAATATTTTTCACAATATATACTCCTTTTAACTGCATTGTAGGCCTGCCNTGCTTTTATGATTTCAAAGGAAAACCTTAAGGGGATTGCTTGTATTTTTGTGTTATTACTCAAGCATGGAATTTCATATACTCTGACATGCATCAAAACCACCACATTTACTAAGTATGGCTGCTGTTTTTAATAAGTTTCGTAGGACAGAATACTTACATGTGATTAATAACATGCAAAAGAAAACATCCCACTCCACTCTAACTTTTTTTTCACTTTTAATTGTCACCCTTCCCCATATGCTTCTCTATAACTTCATTGTAGCATATAGGTTTTGGTCAAAATTATCAGTGTACTCCAAATACATTATAGTATAGCCTACATTAGATTCAACGTTAAACTTACGTGTGGTGCAAGGGCTTCATGGATGTTATAGTTCAAAGTCATAATATGTAGGGAAACTGTATGATAGCAGCAGATAGTTCTGGTCATAGGCATGTGATGGGACTGCTTATTATAGCATAATTATAAACATTCCATGCCACAGAGCGATGGTACAAATAAACTTCATGTTGTGAGGGCTTTGGACATCATAGGAGATTTCCGTAGCAGGCCAGATTACACTATATTCAGTCAACAATATTTACCCTGGGCTACTTCCACAAACCTACTCCTACACCTATCCTGTCCTTCTACAAACTTATACCTACCCTACCCTTCTACAAATCTACTCCAATACCAGACCTATGACATGTACCCTATCCCTACATTAATCTATATCTGAGCTTATCTTAACCTAACCCAAACAATCACTGTATCAGGTGACCGAAGGTACTGTAGTAAACTCGTTTTTAACACCTTAGGAATTTAGCAAACAAATGGTTTTCAAAGCATCTGAAATCAATGCAAAATTAAGTCCAATGCTACTGTTGCTCAGTTTGTTACTATGCTGTCCACAATGCTGATTTTAATTAACTTGGAAAGTCTGCATGTTTTGGAATTAACAATATCCTATTAAATATTTTGTTAGTCAAATATAATACTGCTTTCTATTTAATTAATTCCCTACACCTATCCTTTTGCAAATAAAGTAACAATAATATGAAAAATGACAATATTTAGACATTCGAGTATTGGGATTCCTCAGAAAAAAATACATGTTTTATACTTGCTGCACAGTTGCATGCTAAATTCCTTACACCTAATAGAAATTGCTTTTACAAATATTTATTTGACAATCTCAGATTGTTTAGCTAATCTAATGGCAGAGATGGACAGAATGAGTTTAGTGCAATGTATTTTTGTTAACTGGAGATTAAGTCAATCCGAGAAAAGTAATCACAGATTACTTAGTTAGAGATTTGAAAGAGTTTGGTGGAATTGGCCATTATATAATAGCATGTAACTAGTAATCTATTTACTTGTTTTGGTTTAGACCATTTCAATGGATTGCNATACATGGTAACAGCACAAATGCTGTTTACAGGTGTTTGTATTTCAATTTTTTTTCCAAGGTCCTTCATCTGATGACAACCGATCTTTTGAAACAACAGCATAAGTGGAAGGATGGCTTGAAGGAAATCCGTAATATTATGAGTCAAGTGGAGTCACAGGTATTTTAGTTAAATAAATTTTGCAAAGTATTTGTATAAGGTGCCAGTAAGGGGTAAAAGCCATTATGGGGATAGTGATAGTGTTGATGATACAGCACAAAGTCTTCACGATGAATGACGAAATCACACTTTTTCATTTGCTTTTTTCATACACTGTCAGGTGTCATTATAGAGAGGATTAAATCTAATTAGTAATTGACAGAGCTAATTTGAATTACCCTTACAACCAGTGACGTGCGGTAGTTACAGTATTGGTCTAGCAATGAACATTGCCAAACATATTTTTCATTGTCGCTCATTTGTTGCTATGGCATTCTTCAACTATACTGTACTTGCAGAAACCAAAAAGACGTTTGGCAACGTTGATTGCTAGACTAAAACTGTAACTACTGCACGTCACTGCTTACAACCCATTATAGGAGTGAGCTTACTTGCTTTGCACACTAATGTTTTCAAAATATATGTTAGACCTTTGCCCTGTGTGCCTTGACTTTTGTGATATGTCCTCCTCCTAATGGAAAAATATTGAACTACCAGAAAATTGTTTCAGAAATATTGCTAGTGCAATTAAGTGAATATCAATATTTTTGTATATATAGTCAGATCATCTTCAGTGAGAGCCCAATCTAATCATTGATTCAAGTATTATTTGTTTTGAGAGGAAATTAAATCAACAAAATGGAAGTATGACAACAACAGAATTGTATTTTGTCTGTTTAAAATACAGGTACATGTCATATTGCTCCATAGAAATGGTCACTGTATGGAACCAAAGGCTTCATATTGTGATAGACCACCACCATGTAATGAATGTGAACCTCAAACCTGAACTAGAATCCATTAAGTAAACTGTTGCATAAGAATAAAACTCTTCACTCAAAATGCATATTATATCTGTGACTGGGATTGTAATTATTCACACTCTGTATTTGATGTAACATACTAACAATCATGTTTCAGAATTTTTCTAACATGAAATCGTGGCGTACTCATTGGGACCATCAGCTGTACAAAGCTTTGGAATATCAGTATCAAGTTGGACTGGAAGCTCTTAACGAACATTTACCAGAAATCAAGGTGGATTTAGTTTTCAGGTAATGTTTCAAACAATGGTTATGTATTAAAAATCTCAGGATATTTGAAACTGTTGGTTTTGTGCTAAAATTATTTTACATTCAGTTTTGTTAGAGTGATTAGGGAAAAACTTCACAGCTCAATCCCACCAGAACTATTTTTTGTGGGTCAGTAGAGGACAGTAGTTTTAAATTTGTAAGTTTACACTCATATTGTCCTCACATTTCTCACCCTCAATGGGGAGGAAACCAGAACCAGACACACTATCTTGCCCTGCACAGGAGAACATTCATAACATAACCAGGCACGCACACCAGAATTATTGTAAATTAGTTCTTTTTCCTCTTTTACAGTGCGATATGAATATTGTAAATTACTGCACCATTATAATTTTGTTTTCGTCTTTGGTAATCGTTCACTAAAATACAAGGACCAAAAATGCAAATACATTTTGCTGGCATTTAAAAGGTAATAATTGTGGTTTTAAAACTAAATGTTTTCTTTCAACCTGAGGAACATCTTTCTAAGATGCTGCAGCTGTGCCTCGACACCTGTGGAGCTAAGTTTTATCAAAGTTAACAATGTGAATACATTTATAACAATATTTTAAACGTATATGTAAACAACACTACGTACAGGGTGAGTAATGATGAAAGGTCATATCTTTAAGAGTTTAAAGCAGAGGTCTCTCTGAGAAAAAAATAGCATAAACATGGGTCCAATTCTGAACAGTTATGGAGCTATGACTGGTTCAGGCTAAGGAGAAGAAGCATATGTGTTTATTCTTAAATGTACATTACAATAGTAAATGTTCTAAATACACAATGAAGCTCATCTGTAAATCATGCGAGTACCTCAGTTTAGTCTGTTTTGTTTATCCTTGGTGAGTAATGCAGCATCCAAAATATGATCAAGCAGTTCTTGTTGCATTTCCACCTTTCTATTGTTGACCAGTGCTTTNATCCAGGGTTGTGCAATCTTGAATTTCAAATATCGAGATTCGATATTTGTATGATATCGAAATGTAACTGATAATCAATATCGAGTTTGGATGCTTTCGATTTTGAAAAAAATATGGATATTGGGTTTCAAAAACTTCGAATTTCGAGAAATGTCAATGTCAAGTTTAGAACAATTCTTTTTTTTTTTAAATATCGATATAGAGTTTCAAAATCTTTGAAAAATATTGAAATTCAGTTTCGTTCGAAACTCGATTTCAATAATTTTCAAAGTTTTCAAAACTCGATATTGCTAATTTTTGAAAAAAAAAAAAAAATGTTCTAAACTTGACATTGACATTTCTCAAAATTAGAAGTTTTCGAAACTCAATATCCATATTTTTTCAAAATTCAAAAGCATCCAAACTCGATATCAATTTTTAAAAATATCGATCAATCAATGTTGACAAAATATCGATATATTGAAATATC
>KZ869454.1:25599-36336 GCA_003456935.1 Machilis hrabei | reverse complement strand
GAAAATAACTTTTCCACTCCATTTCAATCAAGGAACATACCATATCATTTTGTAAGGTGAATTTCCGAACACCCTGTATACGGAACACAAACTGCGTAAAATATATGATTTATTCAAGCTTACTGCCTTTTTATCACTTAACTTAATGCTACTGGATGATATGTCTTAATCATGTCTATGAAAAATAAAGACAGCGTNCAATCAGAGAAGTGTGTATTTATTTGTAAAAGGTGCACAGCAGCACAGTACTACATTAGTCCGCTTCTGTATTAATTAGCGAAGAAAGTAACCAAAGTAGGCCCCCTACATGTTATTTAAATAAAACAATTGTTTAAGATTGAAGTCATTGAACTAAACATATTTGAAGGTTTAACATAGTCGAACATATTAACGTTGACACTTGATAGATTATGAAAAGCAATGAAACACAAACACAGCAGGAACCTTTTAACAAACAATTGACGTTTTAGTTTTAGGCTGACCTCTGGAACTGTTCGCATTGTTGAGCGTGTGGCCGTTGTAGAGGGATGTTAATTTGAATACGAAAAAGATTAATGCATCGACAGTGGTACACGTACAATTTAAATGTTAAATATTCCCTAGCATTTCTGCATTAAACATTATTTTTTAATAAATAGTCAAGGTTTAGCGAACGAGCTCGATGACTCTCAATGCTTAATTAACACCGCCAGACCACTTAATATCATCTCACGTCAGATATTAAATACGTCTTTATTAATTTTAGTTTGGACAATGATCTTTCCATCGAGGATGATGTTCGGGCAGTGTCAAAAACATTATGAAAGCGGTACACAAGTCAGGAAGGCTGCACGACATAATCTTGTTTTCAATCAATACAAATTCTGCAATTTCTACAATTTTAGTCAGTTTTCGTTTTTTAATCTCATTTAACGCGATATTTTTTAAACAGATAATCTCCGTAACCAATGAACCCGTGACATCGGCTTCGCATTTCCTACAAATCTTCTTTGCGGCCTCCCTAAGCTCTTCGTCTGTCTGATCAGTCAGGGTTCTATGGGTTAAAAGCTAAACATGTTATTGACCTTTTGCATACTCTCAAATCTTAGCTTTTAATCGAGTCATATAAAATGGTATTATAAAACTATTATCTAAGAAAGACATATTTAATAACCACCAACTGTCTATCTTGCATCTTTTACCTTGTTTATTTTTCTCGTATATTTTTACGTCCCGTGCGCTCAAGGTGACAGCGGCGGCTTGCTGATAAAAACCGCCATTCCTTAGCGCCTTATACCCAAGTGCGCCCCCAACCTCGTGCGCGGTGCTGGAGTTGCGGGGGCGATAATTACGCCACTGGTACGTATGTATGTGTATACAACTTTTTGCAATGTTCACTGTGATGACACGACAGGTAGGTTGATAAATACCTAACGTAACAACGACTAGATACATCCCCGGTATGTCAAATATTTTTCACCAGGTAAAGCAGTTGTCGTACCAGAAGTCGTGTGTTCCATTCCCGCACACGACTGGATGTTGTGAATGCCCTTCATGTCAAATGTTTGTGATTGTTCATTCATCTCCGTTTTGACGTAGGCTGTATGCAAGACTATAGATAGGGCCTACCCTAAAACTTGGGTAGGCTATTACTACTACAGGGTGGGCAAATTAAAACTGAACCCGAAATTGATGTATCATTTGTTAACTTCAGAGGTTATAATTTACAATTATTGTTTACATATTGAGTGGAAACAGACTTGTGACCACTGATGTATGCATAACAAATAGTGTAAGTGTTGAGTGGGTGTTTAGTATCGGTTGTGAGAGTGAACAGTTCACACACGATTGTGTTATCAACTGAGCAACGAGTTTTTGTTGTGGAGGCATATGTGCGCAATAAAGATTCAGTTAAACAGCGTCAGGAGGAGTTTCGCCAGAAGTTTAAAATGGGAAATGTTCTTACTAAAGCACCAGCAAAGGTGGCTATTTGGGGTTTGTTGAAAAAGTGGCGAGTACCAGTTCAGTTCACAATGTGAAAAAAGTTCGAAGGAAGAATCCCTGAAAACATTGAACGTGTTGAAAACAGGAATGATGGTGTTAAGGCCACCAAGGTCACCTGATCTGTCATCGTGTGACTTTTATTTGTGGGGGAATCTGAAGAGTAAAATGTATCTAAATAACCCCCGCACATTGCAGCAACTGGAAGCGAACTTTCGAGCAGAAATCAATGTCATTCCTGCACCAGAACTTCTTAGAGTGTCACAAAATGTCATCAAACGTGCTCAAAGATGTCTTGACAACGATAGTCATCACTTCCAGCATCACCTTTGGGATAAGTGTTCTCATTTTGTTATGTTTATATGTGTTTGCTAGTAAAATATGATACATCGATTTCGGGTTCAGTTTTAATTTGCCCACCCTGTAGTAGAAATCATAAATTCTCCCTACTTCCTGCCTTTCATTACCTTCCAACTCAGAATAAACAAGCTGACATATTTTAGATACAAAATTACCTTTTTTTTTAATTCCATGGAATGTTAATGACGACGCAGGAAAAATTCGCACGGTATGTTCCCTTCTAAACAATCGCCGTAGCTGCAGCCACGCAGAACCTATTCCCCTCCATATTTTTTGTAGATTACCAACACAAACACACAACTATTCTAATTGTTTTTAAGAGTCCAGTTGCCTATGTAAAGTGAAACCCAATATTTAAAAACATGTTCTCCATCGGTTTGTTACTGTCTTCTCTTTAAAATATCGAATAAATGAGTATAGAATAAAATGTTGTGTTTAAATATGGAAATAAGTCTCATAAGTATTTATTTTGGAATAATTAAAAGCTCTTTCATTATAATCTAACATAGTAGCCTACTGTTGTTATTAGCCAAGGCTCGAAGTATGAATTTCAGTTCGAACTTTACGTAGTTCGGCTTTTACTGTGCGAGTTTTGTAAGCTTGGAATTATTTTCAAATATTGTTTAAATTTTAGTTCGAAAATTAGCAAATAAATAAAAGTAATAATAATNTATAACTACCGGTATAAAAATATGCATATTGAAGAATAAAAAGTTGAGACAAAATTATCAAAATAGAGATAATCACTTCCGAGTCTTAAAGCATACAGTTTTACACAAAACCGCTTTCAACACAAAAATAATAATTAACGTTTGCAATTCGAGACTTTTTTTTAGCTCGAGTTCGAATTTGTAGGTTCGGCTCGGGTTCAAGAAAGAAGTACCGGTAAGGGTTTGGTTCAACATGAAAAAAAAGTCTACGACCAACACTAGTTGTAGTATAGCCTACAGAACATTAGATAGACATACTCGATACCTCTCTGAAATCACATTATCGATACGTTTCAAGGGAAGCGCTATAAGCAGAATAAAAAATCGATAAACGTTCCGTTCCACCTATTGTATTAAAGTTAATTTTACCTAAAAACAATTATAAAAATTTGTTGAAATGCCCTACTCGCGTAACCCAGATGTTAAATAAACTGTGCATAACAAATTTTAAATTGAAGTCAGCTTAAAAAAGTACCGGTGTGGTATTTAAACTAATTATTCAAAAATTATAGCCTACCTACCATCTTGCAAGATAGTGTTCGGCAAAATGAAATGCTAATACACCACTATACATATGTTCTCGCTCCGTGGAAGAAGAGAGCTTTCTCAGACTTTTGGCCTTTCAGCAGAGAGTAGGCCTAAGTTTAAGCTCTGTACTACATGTAACACAAACTCTGCCGTATAATTCGTACTTTACTCAACGACTAACTTATATATTTTATACACAGGTTGAGAACGTGCAATTAATTAGTACTATAATTACAGCGGGGAGGTTTTTAAAACATGAGAGCGAAATCCTATACAGTATTAGCTTTATATGACTAATCTTGTTTGTTCGTTAAAGGTCCTGGTGAAATGCAGAAAAAAATAGCTGTGTGACAAATACAAATATAATACCTGTATTATAAATCTTCAAATAGTATATTTTAAATAAAAGTAAATATGCAATCTCAATTCCTTAGAACATGTAGATTACCCATATCTGTAAATATTAAAATATACATCTGTATACAATTAGTTATACTGTACGACATACCGCCTTCGTATATATATATGACACACCACTTATTTAAATACATTTGTCAGATTTGTTCAAGTGCTAAAACCATAGTTACTGGAGCAGCTGGGTTCATCAACAAAAAAAAAGCCAAACACTAAAAAAATATGCATGTCAGTAAAACAGCAAAACAACTAATTTCGTTAAAAATTGGCCCTTTCTTCCTTATTCTCGGTATACTGGTTTATCATCATCCCAAACTAATTGTGTACAACTATTAAACACACAACAAAATACAGAGAAAAAACTGGAATTAATAAAACAATAGGCCCTAATTTGCAAACTACTCTTGAATGATAAATCTCATCCCAGTTAAGATTTCATTTCACAGTATTTTTAAAACGTTGCTACAGTATAACCGTACAAATGGTCTACAATCACAAGTGATATAATACCTGCGATTTGAAACGTTTCATCATTTTCATGGTATGACAACCTACACACCTTGCTGAACCAAGCACAACAAATAAACACGCTCCATTCCTTGCATTCCTCCATACCACGTGACTATCTCAATAAGCACGAGGTATGCATGTCGAATGATGTGTTTCACCGCAGTCTGAAGGTATGGCTAAATTTACCAAACAACTTTTATCTTCCTGGTAGTATAACTTAGTGTTTGTTTGTTTCAAACATATACCGGTACACACTTACCTGCCTACAAATATTTCAAATAACTACTTTCAAACAAATTATAAATAAATTTGGCTGCCCTATATATAACCGGTAAATTACTTATTTCTTTTTTCAAACTTTATCTGCTTTTCGAGCAAATTTAAATTCTTTACTTTGAAAGGTATTCTATAAATTTAACAAATACACAAATAATCACACAAAATTTAACTAGTCTTACCTGTCTTTTGAGGGCCCTGCCAAATTCGTATTAATCCTCAAGATTGTCAGTTTTAAAATAATTCACCATTTTTACATTAATACAATTCTGAAATTTTGCACCATCGTTTTATTTTATTCTGTGCTTTTATCAAAACATTCTTTACACTGTGTGTTACACAGGAGCCTTCACATTACGTATTTAGGCCTACGGTAATTAATTACTTTCAAATAGTCGTAGAGCGAAATCATCTTTGCGTATTCACTAAATAAACACTTCACACATCGCACGCATGTTGGTATCACTGATGCGATCTTTCACATTCTTCATTCAAAACTTGATTACGTTCCACATAAAAGCAGGTTGCCGAATCCATTTAAAAACATTCTTTTAAGAACACAACCTTCTTCTCTTCAAATTATTCCACACACACCTCACAGAACTGAATGATAACTTGTAAATTTTAAGAATAATAAACTGTCTTCAGTCAACCACCTGTTATTGCTCAGTTTTGCGCTTTATTTTCTTTGACATATCCGATTAAACGACGAGTGTTATTTAGTCGTCGCAGTGCTTCTAGTCCCAACTGGTGGCTTGGCTTGGCTTCTTTTGCGTTTAGGAATGCAGACATCTGACGAACAGCTCGAACAACCTTTCACCTCGGGCGCTAGAGCCTGCCTTCTACATCATCATCATCATCGTCCATTTGAAAACCCTTCTTACCTTGGCAAACCTTCGACTGCGCCGCCATCTGCATGAAAATATTCAAGCTTCTAACTCAACCTGCCGCTCCCAGGTGGCATTGAGACTACGCGCCTTTTCGCTGTTCAGAGTAGACGATAGAATCTGAAAATGATGTTATGCAGAACAGATAAATAATGTTTATTTACTTTGAAATTACCGTTTAAGCAAATGTGGCAGTGGCTTTTCGTTATATTTTATACTATCAAATTATACAATAAATACGTAGAAATGTCGTATAAAATGCTGAGTAAGTACAGAATTTGCACAACTTTTTTAGTAATGTAGAAATGATCATTGTGCTAAGTTTATTGTAGCCTATGCTTTTTGGGAATCAAAGGAAACATGTCGCTCATAGGACAAAAAAGGTTGCTTCAGGAATTTGTCTACACTTGATCGAATGCAAAAGATAACAAAAAAGAAACCTATTTTCCAATATACTATATTTTACGAACCTAGAATATTTACAGGCCTAAGTCCACGGTGACAGCAATAAGATTAATAAGACAATACTGGACAGTTCAGTTGTTTATTGTCTTCGAGTTTCCAACTGTTTGCTATTGCGATTGGTCATTAAATCACACTTAAAACAGTTTAACTTCTATTACTAAATTAACGATTTTTATGTTAACCCCATTATTCATATCAGAGAAACTGCTTTCGTGTAATCTAGGTTGTAAATATTAGTGACGTAATGACTTGCAATTTTACAAGAGTAACGTTTAAGGTAACTAGTTTAATCCATTAAGTTTTTTTAAATTTATTCGGTTAACTTTCTTACCATTAAACTAGTACTTAATTCAGTAAGTATTTAAGCAGTCTAACAAATTTTAATTATTTACTTGTATTTGTAAACTTACCCATCATTGTAAATCCACCAGATTGATTTTTATGAACATTTTTGCGTAGGACACGACTACAAATCACATAAAAATATGTTTCAACGATAATAGACATTTTGTCACTTCCTAGTTTCAAAAAGGCGGTTTTTCCAGTGATCCTTCGATTATTTGTTTTTAGAGCTTGGGGCTGATTGCGGTAGAGCAGTTAGTTGATCAACCGGCTCTCGTACCAGAAATCGTGGGTTCGATTCCCACACAAGGCTGAGTGTTGAGAATGTCTTTCGTCTCGATGTTTATAAAACTGATTCATCTCCATTGATTAAAAGGTAAGCATTGTTCATCGACCTGAAGTGACTAATCTGTTCTCGGTAGGATGTAAAATATGACATGTAATATGAATTATAATCATTACGTTATAAGACTGCTGCAATAAAGATTAATTGTTCAAAATCTTCAAAAGTTTCATGGGCCCCTCGCCCCAAATCCCTGCGACAGTATACGTGCTCTACACCCTAAATAGAATCCTGGATAAGTTACTGAAACTTAGCCACCGTACCAAAAGTTACGGACGTTGTTAACGTCTGCTGTTTGGGAGGAATTAAGGGAATAGGTACACATTCCCTTCATTTTTTTAACTATAATATTTTCATTCATCAATTGCAACGAGTGTATGTTCCCACGCATCTTAAATGTTGGGTTTATTGGTGACCCCAAACACGTCGTAACGACGATTTAGAGTCGCTCGACACAGATCCAGTCGTGGTCGATTGGTTTTTTTTTACATCGACCACTTATGGTATGTCAATTTTAACGTACCTCCCGGAAGAAGCCTACTATCTGGAGTTCTACACAGGCAGACTCGTATAATTGCCCTTTATACTCAGTAAATTGGATGACATTTATCATAAGTCGAAAATGTATTTTGAACGTATGTCCGAAACTCAATCGTAACGAAGTTACTTGCATTTTAAGTTTATCAAATAAAGGGAAATAAATTAGCGTATTGTTAAGTTTTGTTAAATAGAATTTATTGTTTAGCTCTGAAAGTAGTTACAATTGTTCAAAAAGTCCTCCTGCTACATGTACACACATTCTAACTCTTCTTATAGCTGAGGATGGTTGACACGAATAATGCAGCCGTAGCCATAATCTGTAGTACTCAACTTTTCTGCATACACTAACTAGACTCTTCACGTGTCCCCAGGATGTAACAATTGCTAAAACGGATTGAATAAACAAGGTAATCATGGCAACAACAATGAAACAAAAATGTTGACGTTACATTTGAGTTTCGGACATTTGTTCATAAGACATTTTCGGCTTATAATGACCTCACCAGTACTTAAGCTTTGACTATCGGGTAGTTGGACAACACCCGGTGTACGGCCTATAGATATTTTTGCGTTATGCATTCTGAACTATCAAAAAGTTTTATTTCATTGTCAAGCGAGGAACAGTCTACTCTCTACAGTGACATTTAGACGTAAGAGACTTATACTCTAAAGTCCCAGACTTATCTCTTTCCCTTCCTCTACAAGGTGCATACTGCGCTGATTGGACAGATTTGAGCTGACTTACTCTAAGAGATGGGACATGGCCATCTCCGTTAGATCAGACATCGTACTACTTAAATCTCATTGTGGACCACAAAAACGTTCTTACGCTACCTACTACTTAAATCTTACTTCATACGTCTTAAAATCTCAATCTTACTACATACGTCTAAAATCTCATTGTAAACCAGCTCTAAGTCATAGAAATCTCCCAGTGGCTGTTGCGCAATGTAGGCAGTTTCCTTCAAGGTTTCATTGGCACATAACTTACACAACAACAAACAGAAGCCTACAATTTTCTTTGAAAATCCTTACCGTTTAACATTCCACAACATTCTTGCATAGTGACATACTCTGAATAACTTTATATCTCGCTTCTTTAATGGCTTCTCAATTAACGTAAAATATATTTAATGAATAGGTACCAATCTCTTCTTGTTTTCTAGGTCATCAATGATGACCTCACATCACAAAACATATTGGATGTGTCATAGCTGAAATTATGTTTTTATGTTTCTGTCAAATTTAGCGTGTAACGTACGCTTCTCATGTGTCTCTCGGACGCTCNTCAAAAATGTTGACTCGGTCAAAGAGCGTTTAATAGTAAAGAGAAGATATATGCTACAATGTAGGCAAGTGAACCACGAGCATACCGTGATGACGTCTTTTGGGTTAGTGGCGAAACTTGGTATCAAAAGTACATAACGATCGTCATATTATATTCCGTGCTCACCTTATTCATGAGAAACCGGAACAAAGACACCCCAGCTTCTGAATACCTTTCCTTGCGGCAGACAGTACACTTTTCTTTTCCACTTGTCATTTCAAGGATTCAATCCTTCAGACCCCAAATATTGCCTAAAGCCCTCTTGCATTATATCCTCACCATATAAAGCCAGTAACACATGGTAACGCATATGTAACAGATCGTCACATCGCTCTACAGCTTTGTTTTCCATTATAGTTCGCCGCTAACTCATAAGATGGCTCTGTATCCACAATATTAAAAAACATACGCCGGACGAGTGCCGGTTGATTCGGTTGAACCTCTTTGCACTTGCGAGTATGTTTTATTCGTTGTCATGGAAACTAAAATACGCAAACGGATACGTATATGTGAACGGACAGAAAAAGTTAACTGTGTGGTGAGGTTTATAGAATACGTTAACGCTAACGCAGACGTAGATGATTTTAGAGTTTTTAATTTCCAACTTTTCATTAATTTATGTTCGTAGGTGATGGATATTAATGTTGATTTAAGATTTGTCTTCCTCCTTTACTTTCTGTCTCTTCAGTTGTTTCTTAAATAGAGTGTTTTCAGTAGCTCTTTGCCATTTTTTAAAGGCGGTAAAAAGACAAACGAGAACCAAACAAAGACCATTGTAGAAACCACGCTAGATCAAGGAGGACAAGCATGAATGCGATGGAGTGTGAGGACCTCTTTCTCATTCAGGTAGTTGAAAATTGTATTCATTTGTACGATAAAAGCCACACACATTACAAAAATAAAAAATACCTCTATAAATGGAACCGACAGGTTGGCCTAGTGGTTAGAGTGCTCGCCTCCTGATCGGGAGGTCCGGGCTCAAATCCCGGGGCCGGCTCCTAGCCCTGGGTAAAAAGCTATTGCTGTTGGATTATGGCCCCACTGTTATGACATCTCAGGTCTAATCGAGACCCCATCCGCGTCGTAATGACGCTTCAGGATAACTGAATTTTGAATTTTGTCACTCAGCCGACACATAGCCGGAGGTGGGATCTTTTACATCGAACCCGGAACACGCCTACGATCATACCTTAGTGTGGAGTGCTTCACAGGCAGACTCGTAGGATAACCCTTATTGCCCAGGGCTAGGAGCCGGCCCCGGGATTTGAACCCGGGACCTCCCGATCAGGAGGTGAGCACTCTAACCACTAGGCCAACCTGTCGGTTTGGGTAAAAAGGGTTATCCTACTAGTCTGCCTGTGAAGCACTCCCCACTAAGGTATGATCGTAGGCGTGTTCCGGGAGGCACGTTAAAGGCGGGTCCCATCGATAAGTGTTCGATGTAAAAGATCCCACCTCCGGCTGAGTGGCANTAAGTGTTCGATGTAAAAGATCCCACCTCCGGCTGAGTGGCAAAATTCAAAATTCAGTTATCCTGAAGCGTCATTACGTCGCGGATGGGGTATCCATTAGACCTGAGATGTCATAACAGTGGAACCATAATCCAATAGCAATAGCAATCTATAAATGGCAACCCTTGCAGAAGCTTTTACCAAATGACAATCTCCCAACAGGTTCAGTTTCTTGTTGATATTCTTGTCCATATTGATAAAGACGAGCATTTTTTTAAACAATATAATTTTCAGTAATGAAGCGACATTCCATCTGACTGGTGAATTCAACAGATAAAACTGCCGAATATAAGGATCAAAAAGTATACTTAACTCAAGCACATTTTCTCGCGGTGCCTTGGTGATTAATTTAATGAGGTTTTTACTGAATGCCATTATTTGTTATTAATTTGTAGCCTATAACAACTGTTCGAATATTTAAAACCCAAATTTAAACAAGGTTCGAAAAAAAATTCAATATTTAAAAGAAGGTTTGAAAATAATTATAATATTTCGAGCCCAAATTTAAAAAGGGTTCGAAAATAATTCGAACATTTCGAGCCCA
>KZ869453.1:86255-97710 GCA_003456935.1 Machilis hrabei | reverse complement strand
TAAAATCAAAGGAGTTTATCAAAAATTGAAACAGTCATAAGAATGAGTCTTCGATAGGCCTGGTAGACCTATCAACTTCAAAATTTTAAATGGTATCGTACCTTGTGCGACACCTCATTTGAAATAGCGTTTTAAACTGAGGTACCACACAAGATATGATACATTTAAAATTTTGAATTTGATAGGCCTACCAGGCCTATCGAAGACTCATTCTTATGACTTTTTCAATTTTTGATCAACTCCTTTGATTTTATGAGTTACGTGTTTTTCCTATTTTACAATCTTAACTATTTCCAAAGATTTTGAGTGTGGTAAGTGGCTTCTCATTGTTGTTTTGGAAATACAAAAAAGCTTGTANCTCGGAAACTAGGAATTTCCGGACGNGAGTTTCCTATTCAAAAAGTTATCTACGCAGACCCCTCTACAAGCCCTAGAAGTCTGTAATAGGAATTTCAAAACACCCTGTATATACGTCACATATAATATCTAGTGTATCTATTATCATTGTTTTGTTTCGTTTCAGATAGTTTTCTGGAAATAGAAATACATATTAGCAAGGCAGCTCTTAGCAAATCACCAGTCCACTAAAAAAGGTTCTAATATGTGGCAGGGGTGCAAAGCACCACATGTCATGCAAAAGAACCAAACAGAAAGTTTCACACAGATGGTGGGTCTTTCTAACTAACTATATTCTGTACAATATAAACAGTTCAATTACATATTAACTGCTGTGACTCTATATTCAAAGAGTATACTGTTAAGGTTATTCTTGTATGTTGATTTCTCAAAGAATGTTGTACTGGTAAATTTTAATGTCCAGGATAATACAAATAAAGCAAAATTTAGTGGTGTACTGGAAAACCAGTGCAATCATCAATTTATTGAGCCTATAACAAGTGTTCAAGTTAACTGTTGTCTTACCTCCATTGTAGCAATAGTCTTTACAATCGTCAAAATCACAACGTTTTCCCGAGAAATTTGGAGCGCACGAACACTGTGGAAGCTCACCCTCCAGTTTGCAGGTTCCATTATTTTGACAGTAGCCAAAACATGGAGTATTCTGGCACTGAGCACCAGTGTATCCTGTTTGGCAATCACAGTAATGGCCTCTGTGGTTTGTTTTGCATACTCCCCCATTTTTACACTCGAGATCAATACAGCTTTCACACTGAGCACCTAAGAGAACAGAATTACATGATCAGTTGATTGAGACTAATTGATTCTGTAAAACAATGTCTTCTGTGACTTCATGTACATACCTGTGTATCCTGCAGGGCATATGCACTGTGCAAGTCCTGGCCTTGGAGAGTAGCAAACTCCCTCATTATAACAATGGTCTTTGCACAAGCCAAGGGGTGTTTCACATCTCTCGCCTGTCCAGTCCCCTCGGCAAGTGCACTGAAAAGAAGACATATTTATGTTATAATGATAATGACAATGACAGTTGAACATAGTGTTTTCTTACTGCCCTTATACACAAAATACCATAAAGACTGTAGATAACAGAAGTCTGCATCCTGTAAGTGACAAGTGTTAACGACACTTGGTGGCATGAAAGTGGACGTCTGTACTGTCCAAAAGAAAGCGGCAGACAAAACTTGAAGTTGACAAAAATGAAACACGGAATTTTTAAAACTGTAAACATTCACCTATTTTTTCCCCCCAAATCAGCATTAGCCCAGTGGTCAAGTGCAAAGTCATATATACAAATCCCATTACTTTCTTTCACTTTACAAATAATTTGGGAAACTATTCAACAGTTTAAATCAATTGTGTGCCAGTTTCACATGGTATATTTAATTTCTCTTGGCACATATTTGGGCACAGTGGCATGGAGTGTGCTAACTTTAAAGCTGTCAAGGATGTTTCCTTTGCACATACACTTTGAAGAAATTTGTGTAGTAAGTCCATTAAAATGTGTTTTCAGATGTAGTCACTCTGCACATGCTTTCTGTTTTCAATGTGCTTTTAGGAGATTTTCATAATCGGTATGCCTTGGTAGACACGAAAGTATATGAGAAAACATTTTTTTAACTTCTCATTTTATATATCCAACATATTTCATTATTTTGTTGTTAGTTTTTAAATAACAATATTTAAAAATCACAAAAAGCACTGTGAATTACGCTGTACTAAAAATAGTAGAAACCACACCTGAAGTGCGGTCACATAGATATGATGTAAAAAATAACTTCTTGTGGGACTTGACCCAATGTCTGCCAAATTGAGAACTGTCATATCATCATACTGCCTGGTTTGCTATTGCTATTGGCTTATGGTCTCACTGTTATGACATCTCAGGTCTAATGGAGACCCCATCCGCGTCGTAATGACGCTTCAGGATAACTGCATTTTGAATTTTGCCACTCAGCCGACACATAGCCGGAGGTGGGATCTTGTACATCGAACACTTATCAATGGGACCCGCCTTTAACGTGCCTCACGAAACAAGCCTACGATCATACCTTAGTGTGGAGTGCTTCACAGGCAGACTCGTAGGATAACCCTTTTTACCCAGGGCTAGGAGCTGGCCCCGGGATTTGAACCCGGGACCTCCCGATCAGGAGACGAGCACTCCAACCACTAGGCCAACCTGTAGGTTTACTGCCTGGTAATCACACAAAAATTCCACACACCTGCCAAATCTTCAGGTTTTCTAGTATTTTTTTATTTTCTTCTACGAGTACTAGTGGACCAAAATATTTACACATCAACCTCTGCCGTTTCACTATGCCACTAAAATCCACTGCCTATTTGAATCCTCTTTTTAGAAACCAATTAATCTCTGCATAAAACTGTTTAAACTACATAAATCACTGTGGTTTTATTTTTGCTTAGAAGTGATTCTGCTGTCATTTGAGAACAAATTCTAAATCTGTAAAACAGTTCTTCAGCACACACATCAGACCACTAGATGGAAGTACGTAAAAATACTGATCTAACTAATTCCACTCAAAGGACTGACAAGATAAATTTAATCTCTGACGCTAAAATAACTTTTTGGTAGAAACAAAAGGTATATTTAATAATATCCTGAGAAAAAAAAAATGTTATAACATGTTTTGTATACCTTAGGATGTTTTTATGATGACTATAAGTATTATATTTTAACACTGATTTAGACTGTAATCTTAAATTTTTTCCAGTGCATTTACTCAGGCAATACTTTGTTAGGAGCAAGTCCTCATACAGCACTGTAGTTGCATTCCTGAAAAATGCAATGTTATAGAAACAGCATCACAAAATTTAGGTTTTCCCATACGAAAAAGTGCTAAGCCAGAAGCCAGGTTCCCAAGGTCCTCGGAATACCTATTTTTTGCATCATATCTCACAAACTGTGTATTAAAGAGGAAAATGCAAAGACAATGTCACTCAAATTAACACTGAACAAAGTAAAGCAAGCAGTGATGGAAACTAAGCCATAGTTGGGGGATGCAAGTTATGGGAAAATGGGGAATATGTGGCATGACCAAGTGATTCTTAGCAAGCTAAGGGCCAGAATTGGCAAACAATTCAGCTGGCTGGAAAACAAGAGTATATACAAGAAATTGGCACTCTAATAAACATAAACTTGTCATGTCAAAAGAAGAAAGAAATAATCTGGAAGAATTCCTCAAGGAAATTTTAAACAGAGACAAGTTAAGCATTGCAGAAGAAAGCTATAAAAGAAAAAGAGTAGTGGAAGAAAAAGGGACACCTTATATCCAACAGTAGAAAGTTACCCCAGNGAGTTTTCCAAAACCAACCAATTACATTGCCTATTTACATGTAGGACATGCTTCAGAAACAACGATTTGTTATGAACACAGGAAAGATAAATTCACATGACAAGTGGCACAACTCGGGTTAATTCCGACACAAACCGAAATGGTTCAAGAGGCAGACATGGGTGCACCACTTACCTTGAGTGGTGGTGGTTCACTAGATGGTTGTTCAGCAGGGAAATTGGGATAGCAATATCCCTTGTTGAGACAATACCCCGAACACCGATAGTGTTCACAGTTGGCTCCTTCAAACAGTGGAGGGCACTCACACTTTGGCCCTTCTGCTGTCAAAACACACGAACCAACGTGACAGTTGAGCTTGCAAATTTTAGGTGGACCTGTAGTGTTTTTACTCACACAGCGAACAACTTCTTCTGCACCAGTTGCGATGAAGTTGTCTGGGCAGACGCACGATCTCTGACCTCCACCACGAGACAAGCACAGAGCTGATTCATCACATGGATTTGCAACACATGGGTCAGTCACTGAAAAATAGAAACAAACTAAAATGTAAACTGTGCAACACAATAAAAGGTAAGGACATTATGCATGTGATAGTCTCGGGAGAAACTGTAAGATACTGTATTAGTCATGAACCGTTAACATGTTTACAAAATTTGATACTGGATTTAACCAAATTGGTCTGGTAGTAATAAATGCACATGTTTAACGGAGCAGGCAGCCATAATATATTATATATATANAAAATTTGCGTTTTAAGCGAAACGAAATTTCGCGCTACGCTTCGTTTGGATATGACAGAATCGATGCTGGTACTGTAAGTGTAGTACAATCTCCTCTGAAGACATAGAATTCGTTCCATATTTCAGTTTATATTTCGAGGAGTGTACATAGCATTAACACAACATAAAAATGACAATGAAAAATTGTATTAATTTCCAAAGCATTCACATTTTTTTGTACACACTCTTGTTTCTGTTCTGAAAAGAAAGCTTTAACCCAGGATGCTCAGGCATGTCTTTCAAAACCTTTATGATGAATCTAATGTTTTAGATCGTGTTTTGTTTTATCTCCAGGGAGATTTATCGAAAAAGGATTGGATCTTCCACTCCGACAGTACTGACAAAGTAGACCCTGGGGTTTACTCTGCAGTATCCCAAAGTTTACAAAAAGTTACAGAATTGGGGAAAAAACACTATACGTATATATATATATATATATACAGTATCCGACAAAAGTTAAGCAACTCCACAAATGCACTGCAGCAATTGACTAAATGTAAAATCGGAACAATAATAGAGTTAATTCGAGGTTCGATAAATGAGCGACATGGATTGTTCTTGTAAACAAATCAGTGAACATCTATTTGTCTGCATTAAATAAACATTTACAGTGTGGTTGGATAATTGATAACCAATCATACAATGACAAAAGTAAAGCAACTGGTATTTAAACGTTACAAAAATCCCTGTAGTGCTTAGTATTCGCAAAACGTGGAATGCCAGTACTGGCCAGTGTTATTTGTTGTTAAAAACTAATTAACATTTACTGAACTTAAATATACTTACAGTTCTTAGTTTGTTTATTTTCTTGTACAATTACTATATCAGTAATCTTGGCAGCTCCCGAAACTAACATTGTTGTATTTCCACGTCCAAATTTGTCCATTCGCAGTACGGTAGATGAAAGAAGTGTTGTAACGTATAACGAGTCTTCAAAAACTTCAATGCTGTAAGGCCACTCTCGACCAGAATCTGAAAGTACAAACAAATATTACATGCTTGTGTTTTAATAAATAATGCTCTGCTTAGTGATTACAGATGAAAACCTTTCTTTACCTTGTCCCGTTCTGAAAGTTTTCACTACATGTCTATCATGGCCATCCAAAGTAACGCTTTCCACGGAATCAGCCTTAGAGTCTGTCCAATACAGTCTACGAGCTGCATAGTCTATGGCTAACCCTGCAGGCCACTGGAGCTTGGAGCCAACAAGGACCCTTCGCGATGTCCCGTCCATCAGAGCCGTTTCAATTCGAGCGATTGTGCCCCAGTCCGTCCAAAAGATGTAACTGTAAATCCACAATGCACAATATAGAAAAAATGGACACGTGAATATATACTAAAAAATAATTGTGTATAACACCTTACCCTGATTCTGGATCTACGACTATATCCAAAGGTTTATCGAGTTCCACTTTAATCAATGTTCGTTTTTTAGATCCATCAAATGTGGCTACTCCAACTGTTTTAGCACCGGCATCCACAAAATATATCCGTTTTGTAACCCAGTCAACGGCTACCCCACACGGAGCAACAAGATTAGATACCTAGATAGATGAAATAGTATTGTTATTAAACATTTATTGACACTTGAATGTAATAAAATAAGCCCTTAAAGAACCCAGTAAGCTTGTAATCCAAAACAATGTTAGATATTTTTACATTTTGTAAAAAGTTTCACAGCAAATTAATCTAGCTCTAAGTAGCTCCAATGAGACCAAGACACAAATTGGGTCAGGAACTTATTCATTTCTGTAGAACTTTTACTGAATGTTTTCATTTTTAAGCCTAGAAATTGAATGTTTTTAATATTATTTTTGTGTACCCCATACACTATACTTAACGGTTCCAATATTTTAATTGTTTAATGGTGTACATGTCTGTATTTTTCAAGGCTGCCTCGATAGATCAGAATCAGTTCAATACACCAGCTTACCAATAAGTTCCGGCACACCAACGTAAGTTATCTGTGCAGAAGAAACTTTATCAGACATTTTTCACTTTTGATTAAATAATGTTTGCATGTAAACACAACAACAATTTGCTAAATCAAAACAACAGTAATTTATATTCATCTTTAAGCTCAAGAGGTTGGCTTCAGTAATAATATATGCAATTGAATGCTTACATTTACTTAATTAATCAAGTTAAAAGTGTGGTTGAACCAGCTATATTTACCTTTAAATACATTCCAAAGGTGATATTTATTTATCATACATAAAAACAGAAAACTGATAGCAAATGGATTATCAAAAGGTTATCAAAAAAGCTCCTATTCCATTGTGAAGCAGGTATTCTGTGGGTAGTGAACAAATTGATTTGCACATATTAAATTGACAATTATGTTCTCAGGCAATTAGTTAATAAATGGGATCAAACCCAAGAGCATTGAAACCGATTCTTCAGCTCATGCTGACGATTTTTCATGAACTGTACACAAAAAAAGAACTAAATCTGTTGAAAAGTTCATTTCAAATTGGTTATCCGAACTCTGAAAAATTGAGTTCAACCAGGAACTTACCCAAACATGGAAACAAACCAAATAAAGCAGTTAGCTGCTGCATTCAGTCTCTCTCATTTGTACAAATAATCAATTCACTTATCTCCGTACAACAAATACACAAAAATTCCCTACTTGAAAAGACAGTTGGGATATCTACGAGGGCTATTCAAAAAGTAACCTCCGGTCTGGTAGGACAGAAAAACGAAATAAAGAGAGAAAAAAATAAATATATACTAAAGTTACATACATATTTGGATTACTTCTCCACATAGTCGCCACCCACATTCAGGCACTTGTCGTATCGTGACACCAGCTTATCTATTTCCTCTTCAAAAACCGGTGCCGCCAAGGTACCCAGCCAGTTGTTGTCTCCATCCATAAGTTAATTCTGATTCTTTTCATTTTGTGGATGTCAGTAAGTTGTTTTGGTACCCACCGTGCGCAGTACTTACGAAAACCCAATCTGTCTGTGACAATTCCATAAAGTGTCGACCACCGCTCGCACAAAGTTCTACTTGACCAGTTCAAGTGGGGGATTTTCGAATCCCCCCTTACAGCCCTGACTTGGAGCCAAGTGACTACCACCTTTTCACAAAATTAAGGTCTGGCTGGCTACTCAGCGCTTTGAAAGCAATGAGGAACTCGAGAATGGAGTCAACAACTGACCGGGTACCTTGGTGGCACCGGTTTTCGAAGAGTGGATAGATAAGTTGGTGTCACGATACGACAAGTGCCTGAATGTGGGTGGCGACTATGTGGATAAGTAATCCAAGTACGCATGTAACTTTTGTAAATATTACATTTTTTTCTCTCTTTATTTCGTTTTTCTATCCTACCCGAGCGGAGGTTAATTTTTGAATAACCCTCGTATAGGCCCTATACTTTTCCCATACACATATACTCTCAAATGTCACTAAAATCATATCAACAATGTACTTATGTCGTACTGACGAAAAGGGACAATATGATAAGTGTCAACTTACCACTGGCTGAGCTTCTTCACCAATAGCATCATGTTGTGCTTGTGCTGACTGAGGCGAAGAAAGCTGTCGCCTCCATATTTTTTGGTGATTATGGTCCGACCAGAATATAGTAGGCTCTTTTCCTGAGACCATAAAGATATCAATAGAGTCTATGTGGAAAGAAGGTCCTTTTCCTGCAGTCATATGAGTTGGAGAATGGTCACCAGGCCTATACGGATTTACTCTGTTCAATTCCTTTTCAGTGGCTATTACCAAATATGCAGGACCACCTGAAACAAACATATGTGTCACCAAAATATTCACATTTTGTTTAAATCTCATTTAAACACTGAATTCCAAAATCTAGTGGCATGATCTGTATGTCGTTGTGCAGTATTCAATGTACCTTAAACACCTCTTTCATTGTTCTTCTTTTGCAAAGCTGGTTTCTTGAAGCCACTTTTGACTTCAGTTTCAGTAATCGAACTGAGGACCTTTGGAACCCATACTCCAGCTCATGTTTACAATATTTTGCATCTTACACCACCCGGTCTTACATTGACTACCACCATATAAGGCACTCTCAACATGAATTTTGTCTTTGCCACTGATAGCTTAACTAGCAATTCAAGTACAAGAATCGTTATAATTTTGCATTGCTGGTTAGGGCAATATAATTTATCACTAAAATTAATCATCTTTCATTTAAATAATTGTCTGAAAACGAAAATTTAAGTGTTATAAATGCAAAACAGGCTAAAATATTTTTCATTACCATCAATTCAAAATTAATAACAATCTTTCTACTTGAATATAGGCAGTTAAGCTATCAATACCAAATCTCAGAGACCAAGTATAAGTTGACAGTACAGTACCTTCTACAGCAGTGAACAAGGTCAGAATTTTGGCTGGCTGAGTGATCTAAGGAGTGAAAAATCACAAACAGAATGGGTTGATATAATTACTCAGTAAAATTAAATATCTTGCACATAAAATCAATAGTACTACTACAGTGTCCTAGAATAAGTAGTGGTTAAAAGTCCATCTTGCCTGTGGAACAAAATTTGAAGGTTTTGGATGCCAAATTTGATAAATACACGATAAGAGGTGCTGCCATCTAATATCTGATTCTGTACATATTTCATCATATTCCTTCATGAAATTGTCATATTTCAATATTCAAATGGCTTTTGTATAAAATAAGATTGACACTAAATGTAAACGCATACTTTTATAGGACAAAAAATGGTGATTAAATACGTAATTCAGAGGCGAAACTTATTTTTTAAGAATAAAAGCAGCTGCTATTGAAATATGTACAAAACTGGATAATAGATGGCAGCACCTCTGGTCACTTTTGGCATCCACATAGCGACAGAAAGTTAATTTGAGGTTTGCATACTTATTCTAGACTGCTATAGTACTACTAATGAAACCTTTCTTTGGTGGCTAATCAGTGGACTAAATTAGAAACATAGATGCCTGAAAAAGACTATCAGTGGTAGACACAATTATTATGAAAATATGAAACTGGTAAGGGTAACTTGTATAACTGCAATAAATTATTTTATAAACAGTTAAAAGGGCAGTAACGATTATTCGTGGAGTATATACACTGTAGTACTAATGTAATGATTCACACAATACCTTCAGCAGCACATGTCTTTGTCTTCTCCCATCCTAAGTGATAGCCTCGGGCACAGTTGCACGAGTAATTGCCCTTTTTCTTTTCTATGCATATTTGAGAACAAACACCAAAACTGCATACTGATGCTTCACAATCTTCTTCATCACTGCCATCTCCACAGTCGTCCTGAGCATCACACCTCAAATCTGAGTAAATGCAATGGCCGCTGCGACAACGAAACTGGTTTGCGGAACAACGACCTTCTGCTGAACCTGCAATGCAAACACAAGTTTATTTTGCTAATAAGCCAAATAAATCGAAGAAGCAAATTCTGCTGCTCAGAAAATAAGTGTTAACCTAAGCTGTATTTTTTTAATAAGTAACAGATCTAGAAGACCATTATGAAATGTTCTAATCAGGACATGAAACCTACATCTTGTTCAATATTATCATAGCATTTCCAAAATTCATCCCTTTGTTTGTCAATTCAATTATTAAGCAGCAGCCGTAACAATGATTTAAATAATAAATCAGAAGTGTCCTCATAGGGGGACTCCATGGCTCAGTGTAAGAGCATAAGTTTCCGGAGTGGGAGACCCGGGTTCTATCCCCACTGGCGCCAACAACATCACCAGTGCCCCGAGGAACTGACTGGCCGTAGCGACAGGCCGAGTTCCACAGAACCCTCACAAAAAAATTCGTCGCAATCTCCGAGGGGCTAAGGTTCATAAAAATTCAGAGAGATTCCTTGCCCAACAGCAGACCCCAACAATTGGGAAAAATGCTAAAAAAAAAAGAAGAGGAGTGTCCTCATACAAATATTGACATATGGTAACGGTACATAGTTTAAATGAGACTGATTACTTCACAACACATCCAACAAGCTTTTACAAATCATTTTATGCATACTTACATATTTCGTGTTTTTCATCAGAACCATCTTTACAGTTTTCCACGCCATCACACAGGAAAGACAAAGGTACGCAAGTGTTGTCTTGGCACCTGAAAATGTTAGAAAAACCGAACAAAAACAAATTAACTCGCACTACCTTGCAGTGATAGTTTCCAGTACATATAATGAATCCGTAACTTTGTGAAAACACGCTAAACTTATGAACAGCTGTTGGTCAGAATTAAGACCACATTGAAATACTGCTCACCTAAACTAGCCTATATCTTATGTGGTCAGGGGTCTTTTTTAAAGCATGATTTGATGTGTTTTATTTATTTGCTTTTCAGGGACCACACCAACAAAATGTTCAACTATTAATTTCAGGAATGTAACTAAACACCCCAAATAATAACCCAGAATGATAAGCTCACCTGTAATGTGCAGGAGGACAAGCCAAGGCAGCACACATCGCCTTGTCTTCATCACTTCCGTCGGAGCAATCATTGTCTCCATCACAACGCCATCCATAGGAAATGCAGTTTCCATTCCCACAAGTGAATTCTCCTGCTGCACAGGTCGAATTGCAGCCTACTTCATCAGAACCGTCTGTGCAGTCTATGTCACCATCGCATTGCCACTGCCTAATAAATATTTTAGAGGTCTTAAAATTCAACTCTGCTACTTCAGGCATTCAAAACACACGATTCTCAAAATTCTCAACCTTTAGACATAATTGAATACAGCTTTCTCGGTTGTAAGGGTATTTGGAGAAGTGATTTTATAACATTTCTGATTCTTTTATTACAATCTTCTTCAGGTGACTAAAACAAACTGAGTAATCTTTGAATTATACTTTTTTTTAATCCTCTTTAGGTAGGAGTATTTCTTCATCATGATTGTTTGATTGTTAAAGTTTATTAATTAGTTATTAATAAACAACCGACAGGTTGGCCTAGTGGTTAGAGTG
>KZ869453.1:73831-86120 GCA_003456935.1 Machilis hrabei | reverse complement strand
CGTTAAAGGCGGGTCCCATCGATAAGTGTTCGATGTAAAAGATCCCACCTCCGGCTGTGTGTCGGTTGAGTGGCAAAATTCAAAATTCAGTTATCCTGATGAACAATGAAGAATGCTTATTTTGATGTACGGACATCACAAACACCCATGCGTTACGCAGGATTCGAACCCATAACTCCCGCTACACAGCTTGGTGTGCTAACTACTAGACCAGACACGTCAGCTTTTCCATTTAAGATGAAGGTTTTTTACTTTTTTATATTGACATTAAATATAATTTTTTCACAAGTTTATTAAACCAAAACTATATAGCATCGTGTTACGCCCAAATGGTGTAAACTTTGATCAATTAAATCAAAATATTACATCCATGACCTTCTGTACAATTTACAAAAGAGATCAGAACACCCAGGAAATTTTCAATTCTAATCTGCATATTTCTGACAATAATTAATTCATTTCTATACTACTCGTTAGACATCATCCATTCCCTGGTCAACTATTCTTGCAAGGTCTCTCTTGTTATCGGGCATCTTGAAATTTCTCCCGAGAATTCTTGAAATGTTGTCTCCGGCACTGGGATTTGAACCCAGATCCTCACGATCTTAAGTCGATCCACTTAGCTACCCTTTGGGTTGTAAGATCATGGGTTCAAATCCTATTGCAAGAGACAACATTTCAAGAATTCTCAGGAGCAATTTCAAGATGCCTGATGATGAGAGTAGGGATATCTCTTGAAACATATCAAGTATAGCTAACCAGACAATGAATAATACCCAACTATATAGTAAAAAAAAAGAAAATCATCAAGTTATGGGTTTAAATGCTGTAGATTGTGAATCCGGTAACTCAAATTATGTGAAAACAAACTTTACACAGTTCCACTGCATAAACTTGGCAGATATAGACATGCAGACATATTGGGTTATTTGCCCATCTACATACAGTAAAATTTTGAATTTAATAGTCACATACCTTAAAATTTGTTAAATGTAAAATGTATATTCCAAGAATGTTTTGAGATTCAACTTCCATGAATTCCCTTCAGTGTAAAACATAATCTGTCTTTCTCATCCTGAGCACATAATGTGTTATATGTCAATAGATAGATCCAAAAGCATTTGCACATTCTGCCTACTGCAAAAACTTACTTAAATATGCAGAACTGCGGGTTATGGCACTGAAACTTATCAGCTCCACAAGTAGTATTGCAGCCAACTTCATCACTGTGGTCATCACAATTAAATTCTCCGTTGCAACGAAGAGAGCCTCGAATACACCGTCCATCGGAGCATCTGCAGAAAAAAGAAAACAATTCTTTGGCAATGTAAAAAAATGATTTGTACTTTAAAAAAATCTACAAAGCATCCATCAAAGGTCTAATACTATAACACAATACTAAAAATGTAGACACAAAATGTAGGGTGTATTCCTTGTGTAAAAACAAACAAATCAGATTTCAAGGGAAAGCATGTAGTGGTGAGTATCGTATCATGTCACTTAATCCATGATAAGCATTGACATAAAATTGGTTATCACATTATTTATATGTTATACTTTTATTTGAATGAATTATGCCAATTTTGGTGAAGTGATATGGAGGAAGGTGTCATGCTGAAGTTTGAGGGTTCAAATTTTATCATTTCTGTTTTTTGAGACTACTCCTAAACTTTGCTTTAAAAACTTTGTAAATTGATTTAACCTGTATCACAGACAATACAATTATTTAACGGGTATTCACACATTTTTCAGTAAAACATATGTTGAAAAAAGTATGAGAGAAAAGTATCAAAACTAGTTTTGTACAGGTCACTAAAGTCATCTTTGGACATACCTAAACTCTGATTCACTACAATTCCTGGGTAAACATCCAATTTCGTCAGACTTATCCCCACAGTCATCGTCGTAATCACACTTCCAGCGACCAGGTATGCACCTGCCAAAAGATATGCATTTAAAGACAGAGTTTATAAAAAATAATATCAACAAAGACTTAACATATAAGGGAAATATTAGCAGTGAACCATTTCCCATAATAGTACATGAAATAGTAAATTCTGGTTTAGAAATTAGATGTGAATAATGGCACTGTAACTGAGACATTACAATTATTTTAATTGTTACTTGTCTTACAAATTCATCATTGGGATAGTACATTTTAAGATGCGGCATACTCAAATCATACTTGTCAAACCAACATGCCGAGTGCCAGTGAGTGTCCAATTTAGTTTTTCTAATTAAAATTTCATAAAAACTAAACATCTGGCACTACTGTCAGCAAATCTGACAACACATCTTTTTCTACTAAAGGCACTTCCAATAGATTTATAAAGGTCTCTTGTAAGTCCATCTAACAGTTTACGCAGTTACGTCCATTCCTTCAAAGGCTGGCTTTCACAGAGACAAATAAATAAAGCCAATGTACCAAGTTAAATCACTGGCCTCACTTCAATCCATTATAAATCCACTAGCTACAATTTTAGATAAAACCAAATTACAAAATTCTACTTTAAATTCCTTGACAAACAATATCTTTTATGTTATTATATTATTAAACTATGCTTTCTTGCCTGTTATTTTTGCACTTGAAGTAGGTTGGATCGCATTTGTGATCACTGTTGTTGTTGCATTCTTTAGGTTCATCTTCGCCTCCAGAACAGTCACGATCGCCGTCACATTTCCACGACATAGGAATACACCTTCCAGAGCTACAGCTAAAAAGGGTAAAAAAAATAAAAAATGAGTAAATTAAATATTAATTATATAATAGCCATAATATTTTTATAAAACTAAAAAAAATAAAACTTGAAAACCTGAACACCTCCAGTGAAAACAAATACACACCTACAAGTGAAACAGTTTCCAGAATTCCATATCATATGAGTTATTTTGGTAAAAACATATCTTGTTTCTATAGACAAACAAAATAAAATCAATTGAGTTCCAAAGGAATTACAAGTTGAGCTCACTGTAGCTATGACCAAAGTATTTTTAGGGACGAAAATGAGGGTCATTCGAAAAGTAAAGAAAAAAAAAATGAGCAAGAACAAAAACAGGTTATCATAGACAAAACTTAACTATTACATTAGTTTACTTTCACATGTAGTACCCCCCAGAACTGAGACACGTCTAATAGCGGGGCACCAGCTTTTGTATACCCAGCGATCATCATTTGTTTCTTCACCCCCAAAACTACCTGGTTTAATGAAACTTCACAGAGTACGACGAGCTCATATCAATGGTGCAGAACTGAATGAGCTCACTGGCAATTACCGTGTATAATGAAGTGATACAAAAGATGGTGCCCCACTAAGATAAATGCCTCCATTCCGATGTGTCTATGTAGAAAAATAAATAAATTTAATAGTTAAGTTTTGGATATAATAAAATATTTTGCAAGTTATTACTTTTTTTTATTGGCTGACCACCCCTTACTTTCTACTTGAGCCTTACATGTATCTGTTGAAGAACAATGAACATAATGATGGTATGCTAATAATAACAATAAAATAGGAAAAATAATAAAGTCGAAAGACTGAGGATCTCACCTTCTATTACAAGTACTGCCAAAATCAAACACTAAAACTCCATTTTCTCTCAAATCAACAAGCGTAAACTAAAGTGGGTTAAGCAGGTTTGGATTAAATATGCAATTTGATACCATTATAACATTCAGTTATACATTTCCATCATTAAATGTTTAATGAAAACATAACCACTGCAATCACCCCATCAGACATAAACAGGTTGTTGATACACATCAGTGAGATACACTAGGCACCTGGAAAATACATACACTGATAACACAGAGAAAGTTGACAAGGCAGACAGTTCGCAAACATATTTCTGACAGTCAGCAAACACATTACTCTCATTGGTCAATTTGTTGTAGCCTCACAAAGTGGTGACTGTTTTGTATTAAAAGTAAATAGTATGATAGCAACCATCACACGTACTTCCTTGTAACATTAGTCAATAAGTATCACAGCCATATTTTAATGATGAGGGTCACAAGTGATACTTTGTTAATAAGTGCTAGTCTACTATCTTTAGTGAGAGAAAGCACAATCGTTCTGTGGACATTTTTTCATAATATCTGGTTAATTCTAAGGCCTCTTTCACACTTTCGGGCAGTCGCCTGTTTGATCAATTTCGCCCGCATAATTAGTTGCACATAGTAAGGCATGCGTCTCTTCACACTACCCGGGCAAATACGTCCAGGTCCATTCACTTCGTTATCTGGAGGCCCTTGCGGAGAGTTGCAAGGGTTGTGCTCTAGTGGCGCATTGTGAGTAACGCATCTCTTCATACGATCCATACATTCAGTTGTCTAGGAGTCCTTGTTGATGTCTGCGATTCATTATGTGCAAGGTAAAACTGAGCAAAAAAAAGGATGTGAACAAAGTAATCCCAGGCATTCGTCCTTATGTGTGCTTGTCTGTACAGACAACGCCACTTGTTTCAATGTGGACGGATCAATATCTGGAAAGTGTGAAAGGGGCCTATGGATCTGCACTTTGTAAATGAGATTGATGACACCATGAAGCCTTTTGCCTCTTATCTGTTACTCATATCAGTTATTCAAAATGGCTGCATAAGAATGCTGTGTGCCAAAGAAGGGAAAAAAAAAGAAAACATTTATTTAGTTCATAGCTACAATTCTGAAAACTTATGTTCTGTGCACATCTTATTGAAAGTGACAAACAGAAGCACTACGACAGTAGACAAGAAGTGAAATTGTCGTAGTTGACCACAACACTGAATTGACAATTTCTAAAGTGTAAATACTAATAATAAACATTAATTACCGTAAATTTCCCTCTGAACATTTTCTACTTGTACAATTGGCTGGCTCATCCGAGTGATCACTGCAGTCGTTATCACCATCACAGACCCAGACTGTTGGGATGCATTTGCCACTTGGACACAAAAACTGTAAAATATATATATGTATATAAAAAGAAGCTCTATAATTGCAGATCATTCCTCCCAAGTTTTACATTTGTCTGCAAATACTGCTACGCTTACACTGAATACTACATTTTTACTACCATGATTTTTTTGGCAAAGTTAGAAAAGTATACAATTAACAAAAATCTATTTTATATACACAGGTAGTACAGTCAATAATTTTGTGGGCTGGCCGCATAGTGGTGCTAATATTTTTTTTTTTTTTTTTTTTTTATGATAAGCAACTCACGAAAGGGTATAACCTGTAATGCAAAAGCACCGTGAGTGCCAAAAGTAAACATAGAACTACGAAGAAAGCAAGTATTTATGAACCTTTGTTTTGAAGGTTTGAAGATTGTATGTATCTGGGAAAACAGTTGATGGTAGTGTGTTCCAGAGTTTGGAAACTCGAGGGAAAAAAGTAGAGTTGTAATAGGCCGTTCTGTGCTGTAGACATCCACAGTGCTGTGGATAAGAGGCAACACGGTATGGTGATGTGCCATTTCTTCTCTCGCTCCAGAACAAGGCAGTAGCGTGCGTGCAGTGTATTCGGAAAGAAATTCAGTGTTGTGGAGTGCGAGAGCCTGCACATCGCTCTGTGATTGTCCAAGAGGAGATGTCAAAGCAACAGGTTAATGTTTTGCCACATCCTCCATACTCACCTGATTTCGCACAGTGTGATTTCTTAATGTTTCCCCGCTTGAAAGTAACTCCGTGGGCATCGATTTCAGTTGGCGGAGGAGATCATCGCTGCAACAAAGGAAGTAGTACGGAACATCTTCCAACAGTGTTTCCAGCAGCTATCCTAACGTTGGTAGACGTGCACAGCAGCCAACGGTGAATACTTTGAGTGTGGATGTGGACGTGTATAAGTATGACTTAGTATCTTGTAATTACAGTCCAAACAAAACAGAGTTCACGAAATTATTGACTGTAGTAGCAAATACTCACACATATATATACAATAACCTACTATTTCACAGTCCACTTCAAATAAAATTAAACATTAATTTTTTCTTTNTGTTTTGGATATTTTATTAAAGCCACCATTGGGTTATTTGTACCTGATGTAGACTTCATTAAAATAGCCAAAATGTTTCGTTCTCATTTAGACCCCTGATGCATTAAGATGAAAATTAAATGTTTTTACCAATAGACTTGTTCAAATTTTATTTTTTATACCCACTCCAAGCACAAACTACTATATATACAAGCTTTAAGAGAATTTTATGGAAAAATATAACCCATTATGTCATAATTTCACCATCAAGATTGTACTATTTCAATAAGTAATCAGTTTATGTGAAGTACATGACACCGAGATACAATGTGTCACCAGAAGCTGTACTGTACTATTGCTTAACAAGGGGACGGTCAGACGTTCAAATCTCTGATTCGAATGACACTTCGTGAACTTGCAGTCCTCAATACAAACAACTATTTGTCCAAATAAAAGGGCACGCCTCTCAAGCCTTTACGAGAAATAGGCCTCTAAATATTCAGCGTTTAATTTATAACCACTTGGTATGCGCACTCTACCTGTGAGCTGCAGGTAACCCAGTGCACAAGGCGCTAGACTCGGGAGCGCTAGATGGCTGGATCGATTCTAGGAAATGCGTATTTTTTTTTTTGTTTCAAAGTTTTTTAATAGGCCTACTTCATGTGTACTACTACATAGAAATGCCAACATAGGTATAAAGTGAATAGGAATAAATTAATATTTTCAAAAATGTTGCGGTTTGCGGCTAATTTATGCGATGAAAAATAAGTCTTCCTGAACGTAAACGAAGTCTGTTTTCCGTTGTAGCCCTTAAAAACCCATGTGAATGTACTAAAACAGGCTTCGTTAGATGCGCTACATGCCGCAGTACTCTTTGTTTTCACTGTTTTTATGATAAATATCACTCTAGCTCATGTACTGATAAGGCCACACCTTGCGATGATTCAAACGTCTGACCGTCCCCTTGCAAGACATCCAGCATAAGTAAAAATACAAATCTTCAGTATTTTGTCCAAATATTATGAGGATCGTTCTGCAGTTAATATTCAGTCGATCAGTAAAATAATAACAAAAGTACAGATTTTGTATTCCCTCATCTTACAACAGTGTAACAGGGCTTCTAACACTGTTGTAAGACAAGGGAATACAGAAGCTGGTGCCTCAATTCCAGGGGTCACAATGGATTAGGAGAAAAGTACAGTCACTGACTGCTGTTACCAACTCAACATTTTCAACATTGACTTTCCTGGCAGCTAAGTTATTGACTTATAAAAAGACAATCACAAAAAAATTAACAAAGCACAGTGTCCGTCCCATCATCCAACATTCTAACAATATGAATAGAATAACTGATGCCATGATATTTTCCAACATTTACTTTACCATAAAAAACCATACAGGAAATGTTTTCTTTACATTTAAATTTGTAACCTTATAAAAAAATATACCTGATTTGTAGCACAAGTCTTTTCTGGACAGTCAAGTTCATCTTCACCGGACGAGCAGTCGACGTGACCATCACAACGCAGAGCCAAAGGAATGCATCGATCCGACACTGTGCTATTGCCCTTGCACTTAAACTGGGACATAAGGCAGGTATACTACCGAAATGAAAAGAGAACCAAATTATACCATACAATAGCATACTAAAACAGTTTTACATCAAGAAGCACACAGCAAACACAAATAAAAATTACACACAAAAGTAAATTTTACTGCAAAAATAATAAATTAAGAATAGTATAAAATAATTTTATCGTTGTTTGGAAAAGCACAGTTTTATGTAAAGAGTAAAAGCATTATAACAAATTAATTAGGAAAGGGATATAAGTGTCAAGGTTTGACATTTGAACAATAGCATTGATTCAGCCTCTGCTATGTATATCCATGAAAACATATGTAAATAATCACATTAATATGCTAACTTTATGGACTGCAAGTACCAAAGACTGTTCTTTAACTTAAAACTGTTAATTCATGTCTGGGTTCTGTAATTTAAATCATATGTACTTATTCAATTATTCTTAATGCACATAGTCAGTTCCAAAATAAAAGCTATACCCAGCACTTCCTAAAAGTCGAGAATGGAAAGCAATACAGATACGACACATGTATACGTACTTCGTGCAATGATATTTAGGAAATAACAGTCAGCCTGAGAGGAATTACTATGAGTATGAGAAGTAGTAGAGGTGGACCTCAGACAGGGACATCATATAAAGAAGTGTTTTTTCTTTGGTCAAGCTCCCACTCATAAATCTGAATACACTCACTGCCAACTCAGCTGAAGATATATTTATATGTTTGCTAGACAGACAAAATATAGTGTGCATAATGCAAGGAAGGAAAATATGATCTTCTGATCACAGAGTAACTATATTATAAAAGATGTTATGTGATGTGTGTTGTATGGCTTGTCTCAATAAACGAGTGCAGTTTGTTTAGCAACAATTTGACAATTTGGAGACAAGCTGATATTTTGTTGATTTGGAGGAAATGATGAGGAACAATGTCAAATGAGTATAGCAACTAGTTCCTAGATACATATTTTAAAGAATATAAATATTCCTTTTTCTATATTGAAAAATAAATAAACAAGATTATTTACCTTATTATAATGGTGTGATATTTCACCCAGATGTCCTCTGGGCTTTGTCAAGCACTCCTACTAGAGAAACACTCAACCAAGTTGAAGGTAATATTTACATAGGAACTGTTGCTATCCACAGGTGAAGTTCACTGAAAACTGGTAGTTAAATCTAAATTATTTTGTTACCCTCTTCTCAGCTGTTAGATGTTGAAGCTTGAAGCTTGAAGGAGTAATATTATTATCGAGATTTAGAAAGGTTTCAGTTGAAAAGGCAGCACTGGGTCTTGAGGGAGGGTTAGGCCACTTAATAATTTCAGGTTGACTCCGCTTTTTTAAGAAAGCTTGCCAAATATTATCTAAAACACCTTTTTCCCTATTAATGCTATCAGGATGTTTCCAAAATTGAATTGTTTCTAAAGCGTCTCCACCTAATTGTGAGTCGGTAGCTTTTAGGAATTTACTATTGTTCCATGTAGGAATGTGTCTCTGTTGTGTCATGTGTTCTGACAGGCCGGTGTTATCTTTTTCTTGGAGTATGTCCCTTTTGTGTTCCTTTAATGTAATTCTGAAATTTCGTTTAGTCTGTTCACAATATTGCTCGTTACATTGACATTATATTTTATACATAGATTCCACTTTTTCCCCTTTGAAATCAGAAAAAAGGTCCAAGGTCTTAGCTGGTTTAGTAGAGCATTTCAGGTCATATTTCTTGAAATGGCGATTCAGTCTGTAAGTGTTTCTCTGGTAGCAGTGCTTAACAAAGCCCAGCAAACGTCTGGGTGAAATATCACACCATTATAATGCTGGAATAAGGTAAATAATCTTGTTTATTTATTTTTCAATAAAGAAAATTTCTTCCTATTCCTATTTATGACAAAATCTTAAATAAATATTACCCTTTGAAATTACCAGGAAAAGTTGAACTGCACTTTGAGCAATGAGGAAGAATGACACTGGCATGAAGAATAGACTTGCATTTTATTTCTTGCCTAAACAATTGCGCTTAACTCCCTCCAGTCAAATCCCGAAATGAACTATCTACTTCCAATTTTGACTTCTGAATCATGGCCACAATTAAGTTGAAGACTTATAAATGTAATAAAATGCTGTTCATTACATTTTCAAGCCTTTAGTGTAAATAACATTTATACCTTTTGACACTCTTTTTCATCAGATTTATCCTCGCACTCGTACTCTCCATTGCACAACTTTGACGGATGGATACACTGTTTGTTGTCGCACTGAAACTGTCCCGGATGACACTGGAAGGGCGGACAGTCCTTTGGCTCATCGGATCCATCACCACAGTCGTCCTAAAATATTAGCGACACCAATTAAAGAAAGTCGAAGGTATATGCTGTAATCTGTTTTAAGCAAATTCAAGGAACTTACCTGAGTGTCACATTTCCACCAGAAAGGAATACATTTGTATGTAGTTGCACAGACAAACTGTGATCCCGTGCAATTTGGTTTACAGCTGACTTCGTCAGATTCGAGCATGTAGTTTTCAGGACACGAACATTGATGACCGCCACCAGGTGAAAGTAGACACAGTGCTTTGCAGCCTCCATTGTTTTCACAAGGACTCTTTGCTGTTCAGATAAGGACAAAAATGCTATTATTTACAACTCGCAAACTACGGTATAATTAAATAACTAAACAAACAATAACTAGGTAATGAGGTCTTTGTTTTGGCCCCAAAAGCTCTACTTCTTTTATATATTTTGTGGGCAAGTTCTTACTCACTTCATCAGGAGGTTGACAAAATTACTTTTCTTCATTATTAAGTAGATAATAAAAGAATTTACCTTGTTCCTTATGGTATGTAGAATATCACAATATTTCGCCTAGTAACTCCTTCCAGGCATCTTCAGGTGTTGACATCTTATTTCTTTGACATTTTCATCTTCAGCTTGGCTGTTGTGAAGTCAGCCGGCTGGAGAACTGCCATGGTGGATTTAAAAGCAAAACAACCCTAAATACGTAAGTGGGTTGAATTCGGATATAGCTATTTCTTACTATGGGGCCCCTTATACTTTTTAACAAGTTCGTGATGCGTCTTTTTGCTTTTAAATCCACCATGACAGTTCTCCAGCTGGCTGACTTCACAACAGCCAAGCTGAAGATGGAAAGGTCAAAGAAATAAGATGTCAACACCTGAAGATGCCTTCAAGGAGTTACTAGGCAAAATATCATGTTATTCTACTTACTACAAAGAACAAGGTAAATTGTCTTTTATTATCTAATTAATGTGAGACCTGTTCCAGTTTCAGACATAATTTAAACTTTTCTTCAATTCTCTGAGGTAGCCATTAGCTCAACAACACAAAATTCTCCAAATAAAATCACTAATTTATTTGTAGATTCCATATTGTTGACAGCTAAAGAAAAGTGTCTATGTTATTAGTACCTCTATACTTTTGTAGACATTTTTAATAACTGTTAAAATGTGTAGCTACAGTCTACAAAAATTCTTAGCTGTGTCTTCAGAGCTTTCAACAATACTATTCAATTCAGCCACTTCTTCCCTACAAAAGAAAGATACAAATTTTTCACCTCACATAACAGGTGCCATTTAAAAACAATTTATTTATTTTTCTCATTGAAGCACGTTACATCTGATGCCAACATCTGGTAACAAAATAATATTACTATTAAACAGAATTTCATTTTGTACTGACTTCTCAGTTAGTGTATGTAACGAAATAGGACTACATTTCAAGCTAACAATTTCTTTATGTAATTAATAATTTGTGGTTATCCTGAACAGGTTTCATTGTCAATAACTGGACGTTTTAGCAATTAAATATTTCCTTCATCAGCAGAAACAAAACTATATACAATATATGTTCAGTTGGCGACCAACACAAAACTTTGTTGGTCGCTAACTGAACATGTTTTAATATATTGTATATAGTTTTGTTTCTGCTGATGAAGGCAATATTTGATTGCTGAAATGTCCAGTTATTGACAATTAAACCTGTTCAGGATAACCACAAATTGTTATTTATTATCACCTGAACATAAAAACATATTTCACAATTTCTCTAATAAAGTTTTTTTTTCTGTTGTGATGGATGGCACAATAGGAACCCACTGTTAAGTTCAAATAATATAAATGTAACACGTCACACAATAAGTTCAAGATATAAAGAGTGACTCCTGGCTTTTCCGACAATGTTTTTAGTTTGGAAATGTAATTTATGAATTTTGCAAGTTCCCGGTGTATGACAAATGTTTGTATTTCCAATTGAAATATTGCATAATGTTTAATGAAGACTCATTTCAGCTGAGTAAGGTCCTTTTTTTTACTACATTTCGAGAGATATCTATAATCTTGTCATCAGGCAACTTTAATCGCTGCTGAGATTTCTTTGAAATTTTGTCTCCAATCGTGAGAGTGTGGGTTTAAATCACAGTGCTGGAGACAAAATATTAAAGAATTCTCACCAGCAATTTAAAGTTGCCTGATGATGAGTGAACAGATATCTCTTGAAAAGTATCAAGTATAGTCAATCAGACATTATATTCACTCGAGCTAATGCCCAAAGAACAGCTGGGAACCAAAAATGGTAGTTATCTATTAAACTTATGAATGAAGCTATGGATTCCATTTTCCAACATAGATACGAGGGTTATTCGGAAAGTAAGGTCCGATTTCTGATAAAACATAAACCATCACAGATTGTTTCAAAAAACTGTTTATATTTAATTACTTACATGTTTCTCTATTTTTCCACATAGTTTCC